>VRLP01001339.1:0-135185 GCA_009660295.1 Lophius piscatorius
AGAAAATATTTGATTTTGAGGGAAACCCCAACATTAAAGCAACTTCTTTCTTCTTACTCTCTTTTCCTTTTCGGGTCGCCACGGCAATTCTATTCTATTATGGATGTATTAAAATCAGACGTTTGGCCTTTTCATGCTGTCATGTTCTCCCGTCTGTCCCTCTCACGTCCCTGTTGTCCTCTCTCAGACGGATTTTCGGTGCGGTCCATCAGAGGAATGCTGTACAACCCGTTGTCAGGAGCCTGGAGCTGGACCGACTCCACTGCCATCAACTACGCCCTCCACGCCGTCAAAGTGACGGACTACGCCTGAGCAGGAGGACAGCGGCTCACAGTCAGGGGACCGTGATGCAGCTGCACACAGCTGATCCAAACACGGAGAACGGTGCAGATGTATGGAGTCGTTTCTTCACTGCGGACTGTTGGGATCACAGAAGGAACGGACAAACAGAATCAGAGATACATGCAGGACAAAACTGAATTGTGTGGATATTTAAGGGAAACAGTGTGTGATTGTCCTCCAGTGAGTAGGCGGCAGTTAAATAATGTCTACATCCAAAATTTTCACAGAACTGCCCTGCATTCCTCTTACCTTAAGGACCTTGAGCAAAACACTGAACCATAATTTGCTCCCCAGGCGCCTCGCAGGATCTTCCCAGTGCTCCTCAGGGACGGGTCAAATTGAGAGAACTAATTTCACTATACTGTACTGTGTATGGCCGTGAATAACAAAGTGAGCATAAAGAGTGTACATTATTATCATCATTATTATTAATAAATTGGTCCTTTCATCATTTCTGAATTACATGAGCCTGGAACACTTAGCTCCACAAAGAAATTCCTGTTTCTGTTTAATAAGTCAGTTCTGCATTGTTTGTCTTTAAAAAGGCATTTTTTCCTATTGGAAATATTTTTGAGCTGAATTAAGATAATTTAATAAATAATATAACGTACAATAATTGTAAAATAAGTTTGAGAACCACTTGTTTGGACGGGTCCAAATGGTGGTCATCTTGTCCCGAGCACGTCTCACAAACTATACAGTCTCTCCTCAACATCACTTACACATTTATTTATTTTACTTTGGATAGAAATATGACTTTAAGGTGTGTGCCTCTGTGTCCAGAGGCACCACTGGGCAGAAAAACAGAGTTGACTGCAGTACACTTTGACCCTCACTGGGTCCGAAACTGCACCGGTCCCTGTGTACTGACATGGCCTGGCTTCCCGATGTTCTTTGAGCAGCAGAACTACGACGGAGCCCTAATGCTCCGTCGTAGTTTACAAGATAGTTAATGCGAACAGTACCGATTTACTGTTCTGTCTGAAATAGAAGGTACAGTCTAAGTTGGCCGGACCCTTATATGTTTGTTACATATTGACATTGTATGTAAATATATATTTTTTATTGATATATTTATTTATGCATTTGATTACTTATTTGTTCTTTTATCAAATTCAAAGGCAAGAAACATAACAAGATATAATTACAAGATACAAATGTGTTGCATACAGGATTCTCAGCCAATAGCGATTTTGTAATCTCAGACCCTGGATATTATATTTATATATTGCTCCCAAAGTTCATTTGCACATGGCTTTATTCTTAATTCCTCTCTATTCAACTCAGGTCAGCTGCTGCTTCAGTGGAGGGAGGAGGGGAAGGGGGGTCAGTGCTGGCTGCACTCCTGCTAAAAAGTATACTTCCTCTTTAAATAGTTTGGACATACAAATATTTTATACAGGATCTTGATTCTAAGCAACAACTTTGAAACACAGCTTTAATTCTTCCACTTCCCACCTCATTCATTCATTATTGGTCCGATTCTGTATACACCTTTTTTTTTTTATTATTAAGTTTACAACAGCTAAAATATACAAGAACCAAAAAAAAACATGGCATCAATCTTAGTAATAAAATAATAAATGCTTATCATAGGGAGCAGAGAAATACAAAATATATAGAAAATTCAAAACACAATCATCAGACATACGCATAAAAAAGGTTAAATGAGATCACAATATATTAACAAGCAATATGTATAGATATAAAATAATAAGGAAATAAGTCAGTACATCCAATGATAAAGGCAGAGAAAAAACTAAACGTTCATATCACATTCAGGTATGTAAGGGGGGGAAACTTATATTATGGATCAACTGCCGTAAGGAAGAGTTTTAATAAAGATTATTTGTGCTCCTTCAGTACAATTTCTTATAAAGTATTTAGTACAATATTTGTCCAGTATAAATATCTCTTGAATTGTGAGTTGTTTTAATTGTGGCTTCAGGGGTTGGTATGCAATAATATTCTTCTTTAGAAACAGGAATTGTTGTGGCTTTGTGTAATTTAATGAATTCTGATTTGGCATGTTTAAAACTATTTTTATTAATAATAATATTATTATCACAATCCAATAATCTTCCACTCTAATCCATTAGGTCTGCAATAGACCAAACATTCTTCTCATACCAATCATTATGAAATAAAGATTTGTTTTTGTGGAGTATGTATTTATTATTCCATGGTTTTATGGTGTGGGTGGGAAGTTATGTACGTATAACATTCTCCAATAAAGTAGCATTTGCCTGTGGAATTTTGACAATAAACCCGTGAATTTATCAATATGGAAATCTGCAGTAAGCAGGAATTGCAATCTTTCCATTTCACTAAATAAGTGGTTAAGAATACAGAACCAACGAGAGTTTCTTTTCCTTGATCCCAAATTTTATCCACTCTATTTTTCCCCTTAAGGAAGTCAAAATCAATAATTTTTAATCCGTATCAACAGGCAAGAAGGAAGTGTAGCAGCGGGTCCTCAGCTAGGCTGTTTATCGCCTGCCTGACTTAAAATGGCAGTTTTTTTTCTCTATGAGTAGAAAAAACCTTCTCTATGGCTCTTTGAGTCACACAACAGTTTCAGGCCTGCTTTGTTTTTCATTATTTTTATCCACAGACTCGTGCCTGTGATAGAACCCACCCATCGTCGTGTCAGAACTCAGCGGGCATGTGGCAGGCTGCTATGTATTTATGGTTATTCTGTCATTTTCGGATTACCACATTCAAGTTCTTCTTGGGTTTCTCCCTCTATGCGGGCGATATAAGCGCAAACTGGTTATTATTTATGAAATCACACCCTAACGTTTTTCACAAAGAAATCTGTCATTACTCTTTGTCATTGAATCTGATGAAGAAAAGAACGCCATGAAACTATGACTCAATAGAGGTACTTAAACTGATGTACTTTATTGGTCTTTATTATATTATTATTATGAGTTTTTTTTATTTATTTCATTTAATATTTCTTTTACATAATTGTTTATGCTTGTCTGTTATCGGGAAAAAATTCCTTGCTGTTACGAGTTTGTATAAAGTTTTTCCATACTGTTCAATAAAGTTTTTTTTTTAAAAAAGGGGGAAAAAATGTCCTGTTACTGAACAGTCAGCATTTCCTGTTTCTCTAGCTGCTTCTTTCTCTATGTATTCCTGATGTCCAACTTTCTTTCATATCTCATACAAATCTGTTTATGTATTTAACAGTTGCCACTCAGAAGGGTACTCAGAAAGTTTTTAAAAATATTATGGCTCTGTGTGTCTGTATGACTGATTAAAAATTCAGTGGCTCTTTTATTTGGTCAATACCCGCTCCTCCACCCAGATTCTTGGTAAACCATCAGGTTTAAGCACACAAAAAAAAGCTTTGCAATGCTCAGAATTCCTGACTATCCCTTTTTCCAAACACATTCCAGAAATTTAAGTATTCTTCATTGTCTTCAGCTCAACCCTTCTACCATGTTGGAATTGTGTACATAAAAAACAAACTTGAATTTTAATGCTATTGAATTTACCTGTGCTGCATTCAGCTAACATAAGAATGATCATTTGCCACTTATGACCAGATTCTCAATTTTCAGGCTGCATCAGTAGCAAATCGCAAATCCTTACCATTATGGCTGCCATTGACCAGTTGCTGAACACAGATTCTAAAACCAGTGGCCCATCCATGGCCAGATTTTAATATCAGAAAGCTTTACAACCCTTTTTAATAATAATAATAATACATTTAATTTATAATGCACTTTACATTTGGATCAAATCTTTTTTGCAATCTTTTTTGCAGCTACGTTGATGACACCCAGGTGTACGTGGCCTAGATCCTGATGATACTGTGTCAATTGAATCGCTCATAAACTGTATTTTAGACATCAGAACCTGAATGTCAATGAACATTTCCAAAGTGAGGATCAATCTCTCTGAGCAACAGAAACGGATGCAGGCTTTTATTACCAGCAGGTTAGATTATAGTAATGATCTCTTCAATGGTCTTCCAAAGAGCACAATAAATCAGGTACAATTAATTCAACATTGTGCAGCATGATAAAGCAACTATTCTTTATTTCTACATATTAAAAGTATGGCGACCACAGGGTTTGGCAGTATGGGAGCTCCATTGATGAAAGCTTTTGATCATCCTAGTGCAGGAATTTAACTCGGAGTTAACAAACTCAGAGTTGATTGAACCAACTCAGATCAGTCATCCTGGAATCTAAGACTGAGTTTCTCATCTCAGGGTTAATCAAACAAATAGCCCTTAGTAGCTTCATCAGGTGAGCTCACGAGTTTCATTAATCATCTTTGTAGTGGCCTGCTGACCTAAAACAACAGAATTGAAATGAATACCCAAACTTAGAAAAACTGGCCTTTATTTAGTCTTTTTACATATGGCTTTAGCTCTTCTTTTAATACAAACAGGTTTTACAAAAGGTTCTAGTCAACCACAGGTGGAAAATCATGAAGATGTTGAAGAGACTGCATTGGTACGTCTATGACCAGAGGTTGCCTCCGGGCTCTGAGCAAAAAGCAGTCATTGTAAAAAAAACAAATACAGTTGTCTCTAAACACGGCAGCACAACATCAGACGGGACAAACCAGATGGACTAAGTCAGATGAGATGTTGTCATCACAGATGAGAACGCACAAATAGAGAGCAGATACTGATTCCCTTTACTGCAGCTAACCATGCTCAGGTTTCACCAAGTCACATATCTTTACACTCTGTTGGGTCAGAACCGTTGACATAAAAATTACATTTGATCTCTCTGTTCTTTAAGCTTAACGGTGCTCACTGTACCTTCATGGATCACATAACCTGAGAGCAAAATAAAAGATTTGGAAAGCTGAGGCCAGTTCATCATCATGGCCCCACGTCGTGACCTGACGGCTGTTCTCTCTCTACACTGTCAACTCCAGTCGTTAGCCACCACAACATCAAAATTCTAAAGAGGATCATTATTTTCTACATGTCTAATTACACCAATACAGCGCTGTCAATTTCTTATTCGAATCAGTGGAATTAGAAGACAGAGTCAAGAGTATCAAATACATACGTACAAATCATCAACACCGGATTATAGTAGATTGCACTGCATCTAGGTTCAGTTCTCAGTGATCCATTGGCCGACACTCGATGTGTAAAAAAAAGTAGTTTCAATTTCCACACAAGTTTTAAGTCCATCATGAAGGGCTTAGTCCAAAGTCCTTCTCAAAAAAATGTTGTTGCATAAACAGGATATGGAGTCTTTTGCATACGGAGGTCCGTGTCTTATGTCTCCCTCCTCGCCTTCTTCTTCTTTGCCGGTTTGGGGGCTTGGCTCTCCTCAGGTTTCTCTGGGGAAACACAAAAAAGGGAGCGTTAAATCACAGCCGGCCAAATGTGACTCAGTCTTTTCTCAAATCGATTTACTTCAATGGTAAAACCAGATTCCACTGATTTCTGCTCGTGTCATTGCGTGTTTCCTCCTCATACGATGCTCAGAAAAAGGAAGAAACAGAGACAAGGACGTCTCCTAGCTTTAATTACCTCCACTAAGGAAGGAGGTTATGTTTTCAGCTCTGTGGGTTTGTTTGTCCGTTTCTTAGTTAGTGAACCAGACTTTGGAAGAACTACAGGACGCATTTGCGTCGAAAAAATACCCACAGAAAGAATTTTGGCATATCCTAGAGATGATTACATTTTGGTGACGCAGCATTTTTAATTATAAACTGTGGCTACTCACAAGAGAGCTCCATCGACAAATTTGACCAGGTGGTGGTTTAATGGCGTTTCAACTTCATCCAAACATTTTCTTTGCACTTAGAACAAGAACACTATGGGAGCTTTAGCTGAACTTAACATTAATGTCCTGCAATTATTTAGGTTATGAAATGAAGGTTTTGACAATAATAGCAGACATCAGGGAGACTTTATTCACTTACGGTAATTTGGGTCACGTGTGACGGTTACAATTATTTTAATAAAAAACAAAAATTCCATACTTGACTTGAATAAATACTCATGGACCCTACAACATGCAGATTGGTAGATTGGGGGGGTGTTGGGGATCGGATCACATCGGCAATCAATCTTCCTCTTGAGCCTGTACTGCCCACAGCTCACGCAGGGGAAAGACTTTTGTAGGCGTTTAGAATATAAACTTAAAATAGACCTTTCAGCTGCGATGCTCAGGCATAAAAGGAACGACCAATGTCCGCACAGTGGGTTTTTAAGATGAGTAGCCGAAATGAGAGAGCAGCTAAAAGTGACTGAAGGAGGAGTTGCAGCAGTGTAAGTAGGGTATGAGAAAACCAGCATGTTTTACCCATGTGATTTTAAAACTATACTAGTCGACCTCCAAATGTTAGAATGAACCGGAATATCATAAGATATTCAAACATAAAAGGAGCAGTAAAGACACGTTATTGAAAGACAATATACATTTTGATGTCACTTTTTTAATATATTAATTGAGTGGGCTACCGTCAACATCTCAAAAGGAATGTAATTATTTTGTTATCTATCTATCTATCTCATATATATATATATATATATATATCTCAGACTCCCAATGTGGCTAAATTCTCTCTTTGTATTGTTGGAATAGAGAAATTGTTCTGCTCAGCAGAGAGCTCACCATCAGTTGGCTTCAGTGGCACTTGTGTGATGAGGGGCTTCTGGGATGTGATTTCCTTCACAGGCTGCTCCACTCTGGTCTGTAAGAGAAGAAACATGAAAGTCGCGCTCATCTCAGAAAGGGAAGAATGAAATCAGCGGCTGAAGTCATTAGGTATTAAGAGTGATAATATTCTCAGAAGAGGAGAAGTTCCACAGAATATGGCAACCTCTCTTCGATCATTTTAGTAATAAAAATGCCTCCGATAAGAAGGAAGATATCTCCCAGAGGTCCAGGACACCGGGTGATGGAGTATCTTCTACTTAGACAAATGGTATTGTGAGATTGGAGGCATCCTTTACTTGTTTTTTTGAATTTTTATTTCTTTTAATTTCTGTAGTCAATGTTTTTATTTTATTTTTTGAAGTGTGAATTGGTCTCTTAACTGACAAAAAGTACTTATTTTACTTATTATTTTCATGAACCTTCATGGAACAGTGGGGCGTCGGCTGAAGAAGAAACCAGTGCATTTTGAAGTAAATCCTGATCAAAGGGGGGAAGCCATGATTTTTCCCTACTTTCTTTAACATTGTGGATTAGGGTTGAATGTAAGTAAAATAGATTTAAAGGGGCAGTGTGTATAATTTATTGGCATCTAGCAGCGGAGAACCAGATTGCAACCTATTGCACCTCAGCTCAGCCCTGTGATCGTGATTGACGTCATTGATCACCCTGTAAAGTGATGAGGTACCTTTAGATAGATATATTTAGAAGATTATGTTTTTTGTTGTTTACTCTGTAAAACTAGTGTTGAGAGTCACCTGGGGAGCCTTGGGCGAGGTTCAGGTTGGAGCCCTTCTAAAGCTTACATCTGGAGCCGCTGGCCACTCTCACCCCGAACCTTTCCAAGCTAACCCAGAGCCAAATGTGGTTTTAGCTTGATAGTTATCAAACAAAAATGTATTATTTTTTTTCTTCTTCATTATTTATTTTTAAAGTGTTTCTTCATCATCTCTCCGCCACTTCTACCTAAAACCACAAATAGCCCTCTCTAGAGCCTGTGTTCAGCTTGTCCTTGCATGTTACTGTACACTTGGCGCACTCCGGCTATATAAGGGTCTTTTTCAAAACTAACGTTAAAATTATTATTTATTTATTTTAAATCGGCCTAGTATATGGCAACAATAAACAGTTATGAATATAACATTCCATATATTCAAAGAGATACCTCTTTATTTTTCACACTTCTTGCACCTTTAAAAGGGGTCTGTTCTCTACCAGGACAACAACCACCTTCATCATCATGTACCGAACATGTTCTGTGTGTATGCAGAACCACTGACCTCAACAAGGGCCACTTTGATGGGCTGGACGGCAGCAGAACTCTCCTGACGAGGTGGCTGCTTCTTCATAGAGACTACAGGAATCACCTCCTTCCGAGGCTCCTCACGCTGACAGGAGCACGAGTACACGCAAATGTTACCCTAGAATGTGTAACTTTTAAAACGCCTAAGATTTAGTGGATCACGTGAACCAAGAGAACAGGAATCTACCAAATAAAACGGAAGACATTTTTGAAGTATAGCAAATGGATAGTAAGACTAAACTGATCATTAGTCTTATCTCTCGGGTATCCATCAGTCCGATATTCAGCCTTTTCACATCGTTTGTTTTTTTATCCAGTTGACTAAAATAAATGCGTAAATAATTCTTTCGAAGACAGAATTTATAATAAAAGCAAAAGGAGAGCATTAACTGTTATCTAAGTATTTTTACTTAGTTACAGTACTTCAGTCACGGCACTTACTTACTAAACATTCAATAGAGTACGTTTAAATGTCGACTCTAAGATTTCTATTTTTACAGCAAATGTCTATTACATCTAAATATCAGTTACATGACTAAAATTACTAATACATAATATTAAATCCTGAAAAAGTGAATCAATCAAATGTATGTCCTTGTACATTAAGTATGTGATATGTTCCGCTACATTCGGGCTCTGTATAACAACGGTTATCTGGTGGTGTCACGAGCTGTTACCTGGCCAGCTGCCTCCTCTGCAACCTTCTTCTTCTTCTTTTTCTTCTTCTTAGCCTTAGCTACCCCATCAGCAGAGCCTTCTCCCTTGTCCTTCTCTTCCTCATCATCATCCTGACAAACACACAAGGATAAAAATAAACAAATAACTCATATGATTGGCACATTCAATCTTTTCTTAATGCCTATCCTATTGTGAGAGGTTCTCTGTAATTATCCCTCCTGTAATTAAAATGTCTGTCTCTTCATTAATAGCACCCAAATCACACCATGTGTTCACATTCTCTGTGAACCTGGTTGGTAGGAGGTCATTCGGTACCAAAAAGGTTTTGATTTGATCATTATGTAAGAAATCTTCACTTAAAGCAGGCCTTCTGCTCATGCACCTTGCTTGCGTTGTTGAAAACTTATTTGCAAACCCAGTTTTGTTTTTGCATATCTTTGTGAAAAAATCCATACATCCTAAACTTTAACTAAATCATGAATTAAAATTAAAATAATGTGTTATATGGCCTTGTTTTTTTAAGTTTTCACATCTGGTTTTATCGTCTTACTTCCTATGTACAGACCCTTGTATTAAGTTTTTAAAAGATGTAATGATAAATTTGATTAATTTGACCTCCCCTCATCTCTACTTGCAGATAAGGCTCCTGGATAATTTAGCTGCAGCTAAGAGAACTCAACTGCTTCTCAAACTGATCACAGGTGAGGTGAATTGTGGACGATCTAGTTGACATGTTTTGACAAGAGGAACAGCTGGAATAAAAAAAGCAAAACATTTGTCCTATCTTAATCTGGCACCATCTGGTGGTTGTTACTGTGAACAACATGGTGGCTTCAGTGTTTTTCCTTGTTCCACGTCAAATGTATGCCATTAGCCATTCATAAGCATATGCTGTGTAAATTCATTCAATCTTAAAAGGTCTGATTTGACGACATTACAGAAGACAAATGAGCAGGTGTTCATTCGATGTGCCAGGTTTTTTTTTAGAAACTCTAACATAAAGACAAAACTGTTTGTCATTTTCTCACACTGGCCCAGGGACTACAGATGAAAATGAACAAGTAGCTAAATCTGGAGAAACATGTCTTGGCCAGAAGGGAGGCGCTTCAGGCTATCCTTTCCAGCTGAGTTAAATCCTCCGACAGCCTGGAGCTGGGATGGAGGCTGGCTGATGAGCTGAGTCACCCAGACCGCCAGAGGATTCTACATCTAAATGTTTAATGAGTCTTAATGTTTGCTGTGATGATAAGGTTCGACACTCCCATTTTTCTTGTTCAAAATGATAATTTTGATCCTTCATTTGCCAAAACAGTAATAACTTAAAATGTGAACTCCCTCTCTGTCTGTACCAGCAACTAATCAAATATTCAAATATTTTTTACTTACAGCTGGAAGTGCACACAAAAGTAGCTAGTTATGAATATTATATTTAATTTATTCAAGGAGATACCACTAAATACCGCCAAGTCTTACACACTGAACCATAAAAAATATTTGAGTGTATTTGTGCATAAACTGAACAACCCAGCATTCAGCGTTTGTTATGAGTCACTGCTCTGAGCAGCAGAACCATAGTCAGGAACCAGGACGGGCCAGCATACGGAGGAGACTTCAATTATTGTTTTTTTATTCTTAATCTTTCGGGTTTAACTACGTTTGCTTTGTCTTATGTCCAAAGCTGGGGCAAACTTACTGCCTCTCCAATCAGCAGATTAACCTTAGTGGGCTCAGGGAGGGGCTGCTCCTGAGAGGGAGGAGGCGCAGGGGTTGGCTCTTCATAGTTACCCCAAACTTCAGAGGGAGCATTCCAGTCAGAGGTGGGGTCAACCGAGCCACCATCTGAGAAACACATGAACCGACAGAAAACAGTTGGCGTATGCGTTTCATAACTATCAGTTTACATCAGAGTTAAATAGAGAAGGAAATAAAACTAATATAGGCCTTACTAAGTCCAGACCACTCGTCATCCAATTTGGGCTGACTGAGCCAGGGCCGTTCCCTCACCGGCTCTACAAAGACACAGGAACTAAGGGTAAACCTCACATCCACAGTCATGGCAACGGAAAAGTGACCCAGCTATTAGCTGAAGCCAGGATAAGCCTTCATCAGTTAATGGTTCTTACCAGCACTCAGTCCAGACTGAGATGTAGTCATTCCCTTCTCGACCATAGTCCATGACTCTGAAACACACATTCCACACGGGGTATGTCATTTTTGATGAGAACTTCTTGCGCTTAATATCACCATTTCCTGCTACTGTGAAGACATTTTAAGTTGTTATACTGCCAATGTGAGGATCCATATTTCAACAATTATCACATAATTCTAATATATATATATATCCAAAAAAGATAAGACATTAGACAGACTGAAGTTAACTAAGTATAATATTTCACAGATGCACAGATCAGTTTAAACAGTGAAAATGGTGCTGCTGTGATGGTGAAGGAGATCATGAATAAATACATCCAGTGATTTATGTTAAGAAAGAGGTAATTAATGCCTGAAAACATTGCATGTTTTTTCGACGCTGTGATTAGTGAATGCTTGATTTAATTAAAAATTAGAGAGGTTTCTCTAAACTGGTAAGCAGGGGTGAAGCGCTCGCTGTAATAAAATGCTGATGCCACACATTTTGCCTTTGAACAACATGTATGTCTTCCTTTTAGCGATTTCTTATTTCTGTAAAATATCGTACTGCCACTAAACAAGATGTTTTTTTTATGTGCCACTTATTCTCGCTGGATTTCATAAAGCTTATGAACAGGATCAGCTGACATAGATTGTCGTTCTTGTGACCTTCCACCCGCAGCACAAAGAGGGAGAAAATCAAGAACCTTCTGGGTACAGCAGATACAGGTGGTGAGGCATTTAAAGCCTATACGTTGCTCTATAACGTTCATTTACTTCAGGAAGCCATAACTGTGTTCACAATTTCATTTTAATTAATTGTGTAGCCTTAAGCAATCAGATCCGAACCAGATTGTGATCGTTTGGAGACGTGAAAAGTACAAATAAAGGATCTATTGGTAGAAGGATCCTGGAGTTGGAGATATCAGGCAGGAGATAAAAGGGGGGGTGACCAAAGGAGGATTCTGTAAGTGGTGAGAGACGACATGTAGTTGGTAAATGTGACAGAGGAAGATGCAGAGGACAGGGTAAGATGGAAACAGAGGATCTGCTTTGGCGACAATTGAAGGGAACAGCTGAGAAAAACAAGAAGATGAAAAGTGCAGCCCTAAGCAAGCAATCTTCTTTTCTCTCCAGTTAATAATTCTGCAGCTGAATCTCTACATCAGTCTAGAACCTGTTTTTTCATCTTCTTTGGAACCTTTAAACAACATTGTGTGTGAGCTTGTTTGCATATTAATTATCCAAAGTGACAAAATGCAGCGTTTCATCTCCCATCTTCACTCCAAGTAGATATTTACCACCAAAACAGTTCCAACACCAGGTCTTTTTGGCAGCATTTAATTTACCTAATTAACTGTGTTTTCCAGTTGAAAAGCATGAGATCAAAAACTCAAGGATACTGTGCCTTGAGGAGACTGTCAAACATCTGGAATCTGCTTTGAATGGGCCTACCGTCACAGAAGTCCTCAAGCATTAATGGTTTCATCAAATACCATAAAGACTTGAAGAGATTCACCAAAACAGCAGTAAAATAGAAAACATTAAAATACTTTACCATCAATATCTCCGCACAACAGAGGCGCTGGCTCTCTGCTGGCTTTCCAGGTATCAGTCTTCTTGTGTATGGTGCGAGCAGGAACTTTTACTGTCAAGGCAGTTGCACCAGCAGTCACCGCCGCCACCTCGCTGTTAACTAATTGGAAAGAAACACTTGATACCCAGTCACAGTAAATGCAGATCATTGTAGTAACATATTTAATATAAGATTGATGCATGTAAACTAATGCTTCAATCTAAGGTGATACATTGAGGAGATATTTGTGCTTTGGGTGTCTTTTTGAACTCGTAATAATCTTTTATGTTGAAAGTTACCTTGAGGTGCGACAACTTCAACTTTTTCTGGCTTTGCTTTAGTAGATTCTCCTGAAAATAAAGAATTATAAAAGATTCAATGTAAGGCGAGTTAATATCAATCAAATCCTACAAGTAAAGAGAGTGAGCATACAAACACAGAGTTCATCTTAAACTCACTTGAGACTAAATTCAATTCCCCCAAAGCCTCTATAATTAGTCCTGTCAAGAGACCAACCAAATGCAAGAAAAGCATTCTTAAGCCCCATATTAGGTTGTTTACCAAAAACGGCTCTCAGAGTTTGGCCTCCCAGTGTTCTGGGAAGAACGCACCATTGCTAAAAACTCCTGTGTTATGAGAATAAAAATGATACATATTTTTACAGCCACCTTTTTTCTTCTTCTGGCTGACAGGCGGAGGGCCTGCTGAGGCCTTGGGCTGCTCTGGGGGACTGCTTACAGGTGTGTTCCCTCCTCCAGGACTGGCTGAGCCATCACTGGAACCCTTGTCCTTCTTGCGCTGCTCACGCTTCTCCTTGTTGCTAACCTTGGTCTCCCACGTGCCTTTAAAGAAAAGTTACGTGCAGCGTGGAATTAGTTGCAAAACGTTGCAAGAGGTGATTATTGTGGGATTAGTGAGGCAACATGGTATGGATTAGGCAGGATAAATGGTAAGACGCTGGTCACACACAAAAGCAGGTCCCTACAATAAAATCAAACACTACTACATTTGCTAGTGTAGAAGGGTAATGGCAATAAATTGCTTTTACACAACTGAATTAAAAAATATTGCAGAATGTAGTTATTTCCTAAGCGGTGCAATCGCCATGTTATTGAATGGATCTAGCTTATAAAGAAAACAAACAGGACTCCTAAGATAAGGGAAACCAAACACAGATGTCACTATGATGAAAAAGGTAAAATATGATAAGATTTGATGTTTTACCTTCTTCGGGTTCTTTTCTATCTGCAGTCACTGTCTTGGTCTCTTTCCCAGCCTGTTTAGCCTTCTTCTTGGATTTTTTCCCCTGCAAGAGGTGTAATAATGGGCATAAAGTAGAAACATGGGCTAGTTAATCTGACAAAAACCACAAAGGGAACGCTGGAAATACGAAGCAGCGCTTATTTGATTTCACATCCAAGAACAGAAACTGAGTAAGCAGCCCCCATGCCGACTCTTCCATGCTGACACTCAAATGACCATGCTGGAGCCATGTCTATTTATAAGTGAAACTACATCCACTGCCCAAGTCTCCCTAAATGCAACGTCTTTTTCTGAGCAGCATTTCCACGTATTACGACTGCAGCACCGCTAGTTCACAATATGGGTTATTTAGTGGTATCCAGAGCATGGAATGAGAGGCTGCACATTGAGCGGTTGCTCCTACTGGAAGACAGGAGTCATCCTCAAAGATTTGTCTGAATAAGCAAGTAATTAACTGCAGCGTCAGCTGGTTAACTAAGTAAAAGCACTTCATTAAAAATTCAGACTACATTAGCAGAATGTATGTTGCATATGAAGGAATATCAGATGCAGGTTACCTGAAAAGTAAATTATCACAGATCTGGATGTATGCAACAGTGCATTTGAAAATCTAAAAAAGCCCATTCTAAAATACAACCGAATCATTTAAATAAACATAGCTGGAGTACCATGACATCAACTTATTTAACATTTGAGACATTCTGAGTCCACAGAGATACTGTACAGATATCAGAAACTATCCTCTCATTTCATCAATAATTTATACATTTTCAAGACAGACCCAATACTTTTATTTCTATAATCAGTGGGTGTGTGCCAGATATCAAGCCTGATTTTAGACTAAATGAAGTGACAATAACGCTTAATGATGATCCTTTGACGTATGAATAACGAAAGAAGACAACAGATGTAAGACACAATCAGATAAAAATCATACACAAGTAACCACAGCAGTAAAAAAGGTAGGTTTTTCTTCTGCGCCCTTAATGTTCCAAGACATAATGGTCTTTTCTGTAGAATATATTATTTGCCAGTGAATGGCAGTTATAGTAATTAAATTAGAGCTCCTAATATACATGAGGTTTGCACAAAAAAAGCATTTGAAATGTCCTTCAAATGGCTACTTCTACCATTTTACTCTGATTACATTTCAGAGCCTGTACTTTTACCAGAGTAAGTAACTGTACTTCTATTTTAGTACAGAATGCCTCTTCAGACTATTATACTGCAAGGTGACATGCAAAAGACACGCTGTGTCATTGAAAGGGACACAAAAAATATGCGTCTTAAAGTGAAGCCATAAATCCATAAGATTGAACAGCAAATTACCTCTGCAACCTTCTCAATCTTGACCTCTGACGGGGGCGACTGCTGATGTGGCACAGTCTCCTCTGCCTGTAGGACTTCCTCCTGGGCTTCAGCGACAGCTCTGCCGTTAGACTGGGTTTTCTACACGGTACATATTAAAGAAATGTAATATTATGGCCATGACAAATGTTCAGCTATATTCATTCGAGTAAATAAAGAACAACACCCAAGGCTAGCACAGCAGCTAGCCTTAGCTGTTAGCTTGACAGTTAGCTGTGCTAATGGCTAAGGGCTATCAAAGCAGGAAGGGGGAAATATGGACTGGCTTATTTTTTACAACATACCCGTTCTGTTCTTTTCCTCTTTTTCTTCGGCTCCTCTGACTTGACGGGTTTAACAGCACCTAGCTTTACTTCAATGCCGTCGTCTTCGGGGCTTAAAGCAGGTCGTTTCTTGAAGATGGCAAGACACACAGAGGCCCAAAGAGCAACCATCAGCACCAGCCCGCTGCACACCGCTAGAAGGATCACCCAAGGCGGAATGAGTTCAGGCTTCAGTCCCAGATCCACGCCGAGCTCGGAGCGCAGCAGCCCCAGGCCTTTAGTCAGCAGCTCATTCAGATTATTGGTGAGCAGCTTGAGCTGCTGAGAGGCCACGTCCTGCCACTGCTCCATTGGTATTCTCTCACAAACTGCAAACCGATTCGACACACTAAGCTCGCCCCAGTTAACGGCAGGCTAACCCGAACCTGCAGCAACAGCTAAAAATAACGGAACAACTCGGACATGATGAGAAATAATAGACACGTCCCCTCCTCCGCCTCCAACATCGGCCTAACGTGACAGTCAGCTATCTTCTCGGACCTTGTAAAAAGCTGCAATGGCGAGCAGTTAACTAGCCATGAAGCTAGCTGATATCAATGTTTTCTAATAACCCACCCGTTAGCTGACCACCACAATGGATCCTCTGTGAACGAGGGGAGCAGGTTCACCTCATATGGCTCCGTCTGGACTGGGGCGAAGCGTTGCTTTCAATGGTGCTCGTAAATTGGAGCTTCAGACCGTGATAATTGGAGTACGGTCTGGACTACTCCCCTTTGGCGGAGGGGGGTGGGGTTTCAGTTTTAGATTTAAAATATATTTTAGCGAGAACATTGTGTTTTAAGTGGCATATTAATAAAATTATTATAATATTTTCGTTTTCGTTATTGGTGGGACGATGTCTCCTTCCGAAATTGTATTCTCCGATGGTTCCGGAGAAATTTCCTTTCCGACGAAGTCGTTTGAATGCAACACGTACGAGCTATGAATGCTCCAATAAAATGAGCGGTCTACAATATCCCTCGTGTTGATTGGCTACACCCTCTCTTCAACAGTCCAAAAACCAGCGATCTATTTGGTCAAATGTATATTACTCATTGTGCAGATGCCTCTTTGATAGTCCTTATATTCTAGTTAATCAAAACGTTAAAAAAAGCTCTTCTTTAGCAAGTCTTGTACAAACGAAGTCTGTTTCCTATGATGTTATAGTCTTTCGACAGACTGAAGGAAAGGGTGTCTCCATAAAAACTCCTCAGATGTGTCAAATATGAAGGCCATCAATGATCAACATTATGTCAGCATTCAAAAAATATACTGACATTTAAATCAGAATCGGTAATGTCAGCCTATGTGGACAAGACACTGGTCATGGTTTAAGGATGATTTCATGTTCTTTTTGAAAAATAATGAATAACATTTACGGAGGTTTGATAATCAGGCATTTAATATATGTATTCTGGAGGACACAGGGATTATCACTCAGATGTTTTTATATTTTGAGGCCTGTACTCTGCAGATAATCAAATCATAAAAAAGTGGACTATTTGTTACTCTTTATTTCTACTCTGAAATGTTTTATTCATTTATCCAGTGGACTGAATGTCTTCAGGGAAATTCTGTCTGTAGGGCCTTCTTTCTACAGTTCAACAAAGAGAGAGGTGAAGTTTGTAGTTTCTTCAGCCGACAGTTCCCCAGATTCACCAGTGAGGAGGATGTATACAGAGGGACAGCGTGATGATAGTAACAGCAGCAGTGGCAATTTAACTGGTAGCTCCAAAGTTGAGACGGGTGAGGGAGCCAACCAGAATAAACGAGGTAAGATGTTCAGGTAATGAATGGTATCAAAATAACCAATTATGTGCAATTCGACCCTCAACCACTTTTGAATCCCACATCAAACACATGTGCAGGATCTCCTTTCATCATCTCAGAAATATTTCCAAACTCCGTTCTTCACTCACCTTGAATGATGCTGAAAAGCTGGTTCACGCGTTTGTCTCCTCCAGACTGGATTACTGTAACGCACTTCTCATCGGGATCCCTGATAAAAGTCTTCAAAGACTTCAGTATGTTCAAAACAGTGCTGCAAGGATCCCGATGAGAGTTCGTAAACACGAACACATCACCCCCGTTCTTCATTCCCTTCATTGGCTTCCCATCTCCACCAGGATTGATTATAAGATCTCTCTCCTCAATCACCAGTGCATCCATGGTAACGCACCCCCCTACCTGAAAGAGCTACTCACTCCACTGACCTCAACCCGATCCCTCCGTTCTACCCACTCATACCGCCTCCTCCTTCCCCGGACTAAGCTCAGCACCATGGGTGATCGGGCCTTCTGTTCTTCTGCCCCTCGTCTGTGGAATGGCCTCCCTGACCATCTGAGGGCTCCACAGACGACGGACACATTTAAAAAAAAAAAAAGGTCTT
This sequence comes from Lophius piscatorius, assembly GCA_009660295.1. Classification (NCBI taxonomy): domain Eukaryota; kingdom Metazoa; phylum Chordata; class Actinopteri; order Lophiiformes; family Lophiidae; genus Lophius; species Lophius piscatorius. The sequence goes on from VRLP01001339.1 coordinate 18,002, forward strand.
AAAACTTTCCTTTTTAGCAAAACCTATAAATTTAATTAACATTGCTGCTTTTTGGTCATGTTTTTATATAGTTATTTTATTATATATTTATTATATATTTTTTATTGATGCTTTTATCTGCTTTTACTTTGTAGCACTTTGAGATTTGATCCAAATGCGAAGTGCGTTATAAGTTAAATGTATTATTATTATCTATTGATTTTGCTTTACAGATTGCATCTTCAATAAAGAATGATATATAATATGCTGATGTGTGATGGTAACAATTTGCATTGTAACTAGTCAAGATGCTAGCACCAGTTTCCAATGCTGATAGGATACTGCTACTGTAGGAACTCCACAGGGGAGAGGTTGGTATAAAAAAATCTATTAAAAGAGATTTGTTTGAAGCATTCAAAAAATGTGTGAAGAACTAATGTTCAGGTTGTCTTCCCCCTAGTTTTTTTTTTGTTTTAAATCCCAAAACTTAAACAAAGTTGATTAAAAGTGAATTGTCTTTGCTAACATGTTTTAAAAATGACAGACTATAAAATAAAGTACAAAATGTTCAAATTTAAAACCCAAGTGGGCCATTTATCTTTGGAGAAACAGTGTAACTCAGAGAATTGTTGTATTTGGATTCATTTGTGAAAAGCAAATAATTTCCCAAAATATTAATGTAGTTGCCCATTTAAGGGTTAAATTGCTAATACTAATTATACAATGGTAGCTATTGTCCAGTATTCTATAAAAGCAGTGGTTAAGAATAAATATCCACATGTAAGAGATTTAAACTGTCACGTGTGAGCAGCTTTTTCTTAATTATTAATACTAATTTAACATTAGTTCCACATTACACTTAACATTGATGAAATAAGACTGGACAATACATTTGCATCCAGGTTTATTTTGAAATTCCCTACTCCCCCTGTACAAGAAAAAGAGGACTTTCCACAAAGGCAGCAGTGATCTGTCAGTGATAGTACTTTTCTAGGGAAGGGGAAAAAAAAACTTCAAATCACAGTGTCTTCTTATCTTCTTTTAAATACTTCTACTGCTGTCATCTTTGGCTGGGTTTCGGCAGACAGCCTTCTGTCAAACCACATTCCTAGGAAGCAAAGGTTTAAGCCAATGGAGCAGAGCTGTGGGCTTCACATTTTACAGTGCCATTGCAGGAATGTTCTGTACTGTATACCTCTTCTTCTTTAACATAAAAGAAAAAAAACAATACAAATTGAAATAAAAATATCAAGCTGTTTGTGTTCACAACACAAACAAATATTACCGCCTGGGGAGATAGTGACAGTATGTCCAATTTCATAAAATTGTATAGACAAAAAATAAATCTACAAAAATGGAGCTAGGTAAATATTAAACAACAGTAAACATGTTTTTGTTTTCTTCCTTTTTTTTAAATTCTTCACTGTCGAACCTCTACACAAAACCAAAATTCTTGGTCTTAATGGCTAACAAGAGTTTCTGTTTGAGAATCTGCTTTGAAGAATAGAGTGGCACGTAGAGACGTGAGATGCAGGTATTGGCCGTTGGGAGGTGCTGGTCGTCTGGAGGCCGGATGGTGATGGAGGGCATTGGCTGGAAACCCTCCTCGCTGGCTGGAAGAGATGGGCTGGAGGTCCAGAAGTACACCTGAGGAGAAGAAATATAACTTTATATTTCTAATTGAGATATTTTGTAATGGTCAATTTTGTCCTGGGCATATTGACGGTACATTCCTTTGTAGAATGGTCAGAACATCTGGAGGCAACCACATTATATCGTTAATTTATGTGTCTGGTTAGATGAAGCTAGTGAGTACAGTTTGTTAAATATGCCCCAGACCAGTTGCGGAACATTGGACCAGTAACAGCTTGCATTACGATTCAAGAAAATAAACATAAAAATAATGAAAAGTTTTAGGATAATTACTATTACAGTAATTGGAATGAGCTTTGTAAATGTCCTCATCCCTTCTGCACACACTCTCTAAGTGGACACAGTCATTGGCACACGCTGAAGAACGCAATTTGACATTTCAGGGGAGAATGACATCTGTCTTCAAGTTGGCAGGCATAGTTTTTTCATTCAAAGACAAACTGGGACATTGTGGACTGGACATTTTACGTAAAACATTAGGTGGCCTTTTAAAAGACTCAGGCTGGACCTCCTTGTCCCAAATAGTGCAAACCTGGCTTTGCAGTATATAGAAACAGAGCATTGCGGGAAAGACTGGACATGAAAGGAAATAAACCCAGGGCCTCCATTGTTTCAGTGACTTTGGTGAGTTACAAGAAATCTATGTCATGCTTTGAAAATTTACATGCACTTATCTAAACTATTTGTTGCCGTGTGTGTTTGAGTATATGTGCATGTTTATTTACACACCGATAAACCAGATTATAATACAAATGGACAGGTGAAGCAATAATAACTTTATCTTATTACAGTGTTAATCATCAGTGGGTGGGATATATTATGTAGAAAGTGAACATTTAGTCCTGAAGTAGATGTATTTGGCAGGGATAAGGATCTGACTGACAAGTGAAACAGTGATATAAACATTGATGCTGGTTCTGATAGGAAGCTGTCAGAGATGTTTAAGCAACAAAAAGGGAGATTTCACAGTATTAAAAAAGTGGCTATACTGTTGTGACTGATCAACTGAGCACATTTGCCACCAAGCAAGAATTCTATCAATATTATGCTGGTCCACAGTCCAAAAAATGTTAGGGACCCCTTCTGATGGCCACACTTCAGATTCACATAAAAAAGGAAAAAAAGATCAGTTTTCTATTATCACCACCCCTAAAACTAGCACTACTTATTATGGCTAATATAGAAATAAAAACTCCTTAAATCCCAAATCGTAACTCAACAAAAAAGGAGTTCAAGAACATTTTTATTTATTTACATTGTGTAATTAGTTGAGAACAAAATGAGAAATTAAAAACCCACAGATTCTAAATCACACCCAAAGTCAAAGTGATAAACTTATCCTACTTTCTAGAATTAAGACAACTCATAATGTGACCTCATGATACAACGCCATGTGACTGCTTGAGCAAATCGTATAGCACCTCCTGTTTAACAATCGCCTGATTTCCATGTGCCTTTCTCCATCTGTTCTTGTGACCTTGCAGGCCAATCGCATAGCACATCTTATCCATTTATCCCCTCATCTCCATTTGCTTTATCCTTTTTTCCCTCATATTGCAATATTGAATGCCAAGGGTATAAATTGTTTGATCTCCAGATTCTCTTCCTCTCTTTCTGAAGAAGGCAAACAGCCGGAGCTTTGGCAGAAGTTAGAAAAAAAACACCTAATAAATTGGTGACACTGAGATTATGCAACTTTGCAACTTTCTTTGTTTTGTTTGTGCCACCATTTTTTGTTTCTATGTTCATTGGGATTATATTTTTTGGTAGAGAACAAACTAACACACGGGGGTAGACGCGTCCACTTCTGCTATCCTACAACTCAGAATATGGTTCAGTAGTTAGTTTGGCCTCCAAATTCCTGTATGAATCCCCATCTGGCATTCTCTCGATGAGACGGATTGAGTCCTGGGGGATATCCTTCCAGACCTGGATCCGACTGTGGTTCTATTGGTGACATCGGATAAAGATACATAACGTCCCAGAAGCTCTCAGTTGGATTAAGGTCTGGTGAACGTGTGGACCAGTCAATGGCATCAATACCTTAATCATCCAGGAACCGCCTGCACACTCTGTTCACGTGCGGCGTGCATTGTCCTGCATAAGGAGGAGCACCAGTGTCACACCTTTTGCTGGTACAGCAAAAGGTGTGACACCAGGTCTGAGGATATCATCCTGGTACCTAACAGTGCTCATGGTACTGTTGGCTAGCACGTGCAGGTCTGTGTGACCCTCCATGGATAGGCATCCACAGAGCATCACTGACCTACCAGCAAGGTGGTCATGTTGGATGATGTTACAGGTAGCAGACTGTTCATCACGGCATCTACAGACTCGTTCACATCTGTTACGATGTGAGCCTGCTCTCGTCAGCGAGAGAACAGGTCACCAATGGAGAAATTGAGGATCTAGCGTTCTCTGGCAAACGCAAATCCAGCTGCATGGAGCTGGGATGTGAGAACAGATTCCACTAGAGCACATCAAGCCCTCCTGCCAACCTCATGGAGTCTGTTTCTAACAGTTTGGTCAGAAACATACACACAAATAGGCCAATGGAGCTCACTCTGTGAGGCTTCCTAACTGGACAGATCGATATCCTAGAAGTTTGGTTGACTTGGTGTTGTACTGCAACGATTAAGTGTTCCCCCCCAAAGTTTTGTCAAGAGTGTATATGAAAGTCAAGTGAAGCTAGTATGTATAGTTTGGGGAGATGTAGAAAGGCAGAGGGAGATATTGAAACATGCACTTTTTCCCTTTACTTTGAAGAGTAATTCTGAGAAAAGACTTACCAGATCTTGTCTCTCAGTCATGCTCATCTTCTCTACTATGGACCAGAACCAGCGTTTAAACTGCAGAAGTTTGTCTGCATTTTCCCCTATAGGAGGAAGTCTTTGATTACTATTTTACATGAGAAATGTACAACGGTAAATCTTTCAATCATACAGAAAACTGAGATAAGATAGATTGGAGGGAATGTGTAGAAGCAGATGAAAATATCCAAACAGGCAAAACTACCAGATTCATCATTGAAAGAAGTGAAGCTAATGAGCATCTGGACATTGACTTCTCCACAGCCGTTGACCAGAAGCCTGAAGTCCTCTGCCGTTAAGTCCTCCAGGGCGTTCTTAGGGAGCACATCGAGCAAACCCTTCCTCATTGCCTAGAAGAGACAAATGTCACGTCAACCCAGATTTCTAGTACATCACTACACACCATGTGTGTATCTGATAATCATCAACTGACTACACACCATGTATGTTCCTTTAATAGCACCACTGCACATCTTCACCTGGACAACTTTTGCACATCTCTAACTCGACTATTTTTTAATTTATATTATAAATGCCATTAGAGATCCGACTCTATTTTTGTTTATATATTTGAATGCACTTTATTGTATCTTAACTTAAATGTGTAATTTTTATTTAGAATATCTGTATGCTGGAGCTACTGCAACTACTAAATTTCCCCTTTTCGGGATTAATTAAGTTTTTCTATTCTATAATATGCAGCAATACAAAGTGAGGTGACAGATTATTTGTCTGTGTTTGTAAACTGATACAGCTCAAAATTCTGTTTTGCAGCAAACTAAATACCTAAAAAGCATCGAGCTTCTTCAAGTGTTTTACTTACATGGAGCGGCTGCTCGGCCACCACCAGCATCCTGTGCTCGGCATACTTCCTCACGTACTCATAGACGTTGAGGGGGGTTACCGGCATGTTGACCCCTCCAGACAGAAGCTCCACCTGAAACAGAACATTGTTAAGTATCAATAAACACGGCATTCGCCTGTTTTCATATTATCAGAAGTATTTTCAATTGGGTGAAGAGTGCTTTCAGATTCTACTTTCAGAAGTTGAACCTAAAGCAGTGAACAACAAAACTATAACAGAAAAACGGGCCTAAAAGTGGTTGATTCTATTCAAAGATGACTTTTTTTATTCCATCTGAGGATACACTGAATGAAACATATATAATACGTATATTGTTTTTAGACATGCTGCGTTTCTTTGGGTCCTTTATAAGTCTGAATTTGCCTAGTGTGATCAAGGGAATTTAATGAAACAGTTATCTTTATTTTCACAGAAAACAGCATCCACGATACAATTTAATGTAATTTAGCATACCCTTTACGCTATATATATCATTCTATTTTTTTTTATATTCATTGTTCTTAGGTACAAGTTAAGATTTTAATTCGGCTTTTGATGTTGAAATCAATCTTGATAAAATGACAGTATACTTATTTACCTGTCCTGCCCCTTCCTCTTTACAGAGGTCAATGGCAAAGGCCAGGTCCATGGCAGCAAACACTGCCTCAGCTTCACCCGCCTGAGAGTGGCGGATCAGTTGCCGCAGGCTTTCATACATGACCGGGTCAAAGAACGCAAAGTCATGCCAGTTCACCTGCAGCAACAAAGAAGATAAATTGACTCAGAAAATTAATTATGAAAAGCACAAACATGTCAGAGATTTACTGGGTTCAAAAAACAATTTTAAACCTACCTTCCTCCCGAGCAACACTTTGATGACATGTCTGTTCAACGTAATTGGACAGAGTTCATTTTGAAGCAGACATAACCCCAGTATCCTGTGGAGAAAAGAATTTCATTAAAATGTAATTTATACCTGACAATACAAACGAGACATACTATAATTTTTTTTTAAATGACCAGAGAAGGAAATTCCTTACCGGCCAATGTTACGGAAACAGTTAAGTCTGGCCTCCGTATTCTTGCCGGGCCGAGGGGAATAGAAGCCTCGTTTCCCAGGCTGGTAGAATAGAGGAGCGTTGTCATCCCCATCGTCTGGGTCGTCCAGCTCCATGTCAACCACACTGCGGGTTGACCCGTGACGCTTACGGTTTTCCTGCTGCTAAAAAGCGAGGCAGTTGCATGTTTAGAGGGTTTGCAGTGAACAGAGGCCTTTTAAGTCTCAAGGAAATATTAGTTATTATGCCATACGAGACCCTATGTTACACCATTATGATTAACAGAATGGAAACAAGACTTACTTGTGCTTTCTCTGGAGCCTCCAGAAGACCTAGGTCCAAAATGCTGTCAGCACCATTTTCCCTGAGGGAGACAGAGGGTTTTATTGTTATCAGTTAATAAAACATGAGATTGCAATAAATTCTGCAAAAACAGTTTTTCATCCAATTTACAGTCTACTTGTACAGTATTGAGAGTGGGAACACAAGATATTCACTGTTGTAAATGAAGCTGATGATGTTTAATGTCTGATCACAATACCTTCCATGTGCAATAAGGAGCTCCATGGCTTCCTCCACCCTGGCTCTGAGAGAATCCTCACTAGCCAGAAGCAGCAGCAGTTGGGCAGGAGACAGCTCCAGCAACATGCCAGTGATTTTACTGGCAAACGCCTGGGAAGAGAAACACACAGCTGTACTGAGTAGACAGACTGGTAGTCATTCATTAAGTTTTACAGGGTTTTCTTTTTGTGCCCCTTTGAGAATTATTAGGTCACATAAAAGTTCTCTAAAATCCTACTGTTGGAATATGTGACCTCAATTTCATGCAAATGGTAGCAATTAATATACCTAAAGCTGTTCTTTCATGATTAAAAATAGAATTCCAATGAGATGATTTATTACCGGTTGCATTGCATGTACACGTGGGTAGAGCCTTTCACCCAGGGCTTGTCTGTGTGCTGGCAAAGGGTCAGGCTCATCACTGGGGTTTCCCTCTGATGAAGGTCTGAAGGGCCTGGTGTCTATCGACAGCTGCCTCCTTGAGTCTCTGTACATCAAACACACACACACACACACAAAGGTTCACCTCAGTCTTACAAACCACAAATAGTTTGGTTTGTAAAAAAACCAATATGAATTTATTAATCTGGAGTGTACCTGTCTCTGTCTCTCCGAGATCCTGTTCTAAGTCCTCCACTTCTTCTCTCTCTTTCCCGATCTCTGTTTCTCAAGCGTTGCATTAGATCTACAAAAGCAATGACGAAAGAACAAGAAGGTTAAAATTAAAAATGTCTTAATCAACTAAAAAATCTATTTACTCTTTAACAGTTTGAAGATTGCAAGGTTACATCGAATGTAAGACAAAGTTCATTAGTACGGTGTAGTTTCTATGTATTGTCATACTTGAATTGTAATCGTGATGACACGTACTGCTGGCCTGCATGCCCTTGCTGACACTCTGAACACAGTCTAGGTTGGGCAGCTTGTCGTTGGAGAGGAGTGCCAGGGCGATGGCTGTGTAGAAGCTACGAGCTACACCACTGCCCTCGCCAGGCTCATCTTTGAATGTGACCTTCACACGGTGCACCGCCATGGGTGTGGTTGTGCAGCGCCTGCCGAAGTGTGTGTTTAGCTGACGCATGGTCTGCTGAATTAGCTGGTCTCGATCCCGATCCACCTCCAGGGCCAGATCCCGGGACTGCAGGTTCCTTAGCTTCTCCATCTCTCGGCGGAACTTTGACTCCTTTACTTCAAATCCACCCAATTCAGTGAGGATCTGAGATAAACAATAAATATAAAAAGATTATGGTCAGCATTCTGTCAGTCAAGATTACCTCCAACTATTTTTGAGATCTAGTGGTCGTAAGAGAGGGAACTTCCGTTCCCATTTTGATCACTTTTGGGGGAGTGTGTGTGTAACGTTAAAAAGGGAATTCTTTAGACTTTATCAAAATATATATATATATATATATATATATATATATTTATACTCTTTCCACTACCTTTCGACTCTTTAAAAAAAGAAAAGAAAAGAAAGAAAAGAGGCTGATGAAGAGAAAATTGCCGTGTTTGATTTAAAATGGATATTCAAATAAACATACTGATCCAGGCTCAGCTCCAACATCCTCCATGAAAACACGGCCGAACAGCTCAAGCGACAGACGCCAGCGGCCAAGTAGCATGTCATGGGAAATCATCATTCCCATGAAACTACAGTGAGGTCTGGAAAACAAGGAACAAGAAGTTACCGTCCATCTTTTTTCATTACATATCAAGATAAAACAATTGTAGATTAAAACATATTTCCTTCTTAAGTAACCCCTAATTCTTTAATGCCAATGTCAGTGTTTGAATAATCTTTGCGAGTTGAGTCTATTTCTAGATGTTCTTGGCTTCCTTTTTGAATACTTAATCTTAACTCATATTGTAGATGCAAAGCAAACTGTATGTGTACCAATCATGTTGCTTTTCAGACTTTAGTGCATTGCCACTTGAGGGATCAAAGTATTGCTGCAACGATGCAGCAACAGAATCAATGTTGTCAACTATGTAAGTACACCGATTTTTGTGGAATTTGTCGAATTGTAGCACTTCCCCAATGATGGCAACTCCCATCTATGGAAACATTACGTTGATAGAACTTTATTCTTATAAAAGATACCCGCTTGTCCCAAGTATGGTAATTATTTAAAAAGGGACTTAAAAAGGTTGTGCTCTGTCACTTACGCTTTGTAAAACGGAAATGATTTTTCAACCCTTTAATGATATAAAAAAAGAAAAGAAAAAACTTGCCAGACTCAATTGGCAATTAAGGGTAAAGAGTTTGGTACCTGAATGATGGGAGAGGGGGTCCGTCACTCTCAGTAAGGCCAATCTCAGCAAGTAAGCTGCTCTTCAGCTGGGCAGCGAGGTCATGAGGTGAAGGACCTGCCTTTGAAGCCTCCAGCTCTTGCTCTGCCAGGGACTGAGTCCCAGTGCTCCGCTGGCCAGTTTCCATACTCATCACATTCTTCAGGTTGGCTGAGTAAGACATCTTAGTGGGCAGTATCTGTGTTAGTGGGGTTCAGAGTACTTATTTAGTAATGAGAACAGATTTTTCAGATGATGATGGTATAATGATGAAAGAGTGGAAATGAGCCACAGAACACAGGCTATGTTCCAACATCCACACTTGAATTTCAGCATGTGCAAAAAGATGATCCAAAATAGCCACAATATCCTGTTATTATTTCTAATTTGCTCAAATGTAGGAAATAATGAGAAGGAAATTGGGAATACTGGATAGTTTATGCTGGTTTCTTTTCAAAAGTGAAGATATTTCAACATTTCAATTGTGTTTTCTAACATGTGGATATCAAAACACAGCTGAAAGAGTGTGTGTCCAGTGAAGAGGTGTGGTATACCTGAGAGGGGGTGGGTAGAGAGGAGCCCATGTTTACCTCCAGGCAGTTCCTGTCCATGCTTGCCTCAGCCAGGCCTTTGGTTGCCATGTAGGAGGAAGAGTACAAGCCCTGTGATGGACGACCGAACAGATCCTCCTTCCTGGCGTTAGGCTGTCAGAGAAGAGGGGAAATCAAGTTGAACTAAAGACACAGTTATAACATTGTGTGAAAAGAAAAGATAATTTCGATTTAAAGGAGACACTGTACAGACTGAGTACAATTTTAACCTAAACTTTATTTTAGAATCAGCTTGCTGTTATTTGACGTTTAGATTAAGGGGAGGAATAACAACAAACATTCACCTGAAAGATATCCTGAATAGACAGAATATCCTGACTAAGATTATAGAGTACACGTTTAGAAACTGTTTGGGTTTTTCGCATAATGAACACATATCATTTGTCTGGCGACATTTCTTGAATAAGTTATTGCCAAGAGCTCAGCAAAATAAAAGGCTGCAAGACAGAAGCCAAATTGAACTGCCTTCTGGCCAAGTTACGTCTTGGATTGTTGCACTTGCTTGATGCAGCTGTGTTTATGGTCATGAGCCAAGTCCTTCTCTTTCAACAAAGGTTTTTCCATTAGCATGTTTTATCCAGGTGGTAACTATTTATTGTTTGTTGTTACTTTGATGTTGGCTACTTTTGACTGCCAAATGGCAAAACCTGAGCATGCACGTTTAATCAAAAATGGAATTCGTAGATATCAATACATAGCTACAGATGTGTGTTTAAATTAAATCTGTGAAAATTTAACTCTTCCTCCTTCAGTAGATTTGGAGATGTTAACCAAAAATAATTAAGATAAGTTTCTGACCTGCAGGAGGTGGGGCTGGTCTGCAAGTGGAATTGCCTCAGCCAGGGGAACATCAAGGGGATTGGGTGGGATGCAGCCCAGGAAGGTCATGGAATCAGAACGCCGGAAGAAGGGGTGGTTCTGACCCGTTTCAGCTGGAACTGGGTCCTCATCCTTGTCCTGTAGAGTTGAACCTGAGGTGTTGATAAAACACAGACTGTCAGCACACACACTGAGAGGACCATGCATTTCTTTGAAACGTATTAGATATTAAGTTACTTTGATTTGTGTCGTCATCGTTCTCATGTTCAGAGTCCTCATTGTCCAAACCCAGTTCCAAAATCTCCCGATTTCTATAAGGAAAAGTTGATAATTTAGAAAGTCACTTTTTTGCTAAAATAAGTGTTAAATATAAGGTTAATCAATGCAAATAATGTTCTTGTTTGCTTTGAAAAATAAAACAGATAAAATATCAAAAACAATAGTTTGGTCGAGAAATTCAACTTGACACGGATATTTTGGGACAATAATTTGAAGTTGTAACTACCAGCTCAAGCTATTACATCTTCAGACAGATAATGGAAATTGTAGGATTCTTCACTTACCTCTTTCTGTCCATCTGTGGAGTGTCTAAGGTGGTCTGCTGGTTCATGGCCTTAATCCAGTAGATGAGAGCCTGAAAAACGTAGGCCACGTGTTTCAGTGAGCACACGTCCAGCACAGGGAGAACGTCAGAGTGCTCATCATTGTGGGAACGCATTAACGATAAAGCGTAGTTCAGGAAGTCACCCCGCGCGGACATCATGCCTTGGCGAGCCGTCAACAACGTAGCTGCTCTCCTGATAAAAAAAACACAAGCAACACGACTGAAAACCACTTCAATTCACTGTGGACCAAGACAGTTTTTGTAGGGCTCTTAAAGTTATCCAAAAATTACCACCCAGCAGCTATGAGTTGATTGTATTAAATGTTTTCTTTTTCTTTTTACCTGCGTCCTTCCAGTGTGCGAAGGCTGGCCTCTTCCCGAGTATTCAATCGCTCCCTGCGAGCAGAATGCTGAGAGGCATGAAGCGGGTGACTGGGATGACCTGGATCACCGGCAGATGACAGAGCTGAACCGTATCGCAGCTGTGCCTCCGTGGAATCCATGATGGACACCATCCAGTTCCATGTGGGAATCAGCTTCTCTTCAACATAGTTCTGGTTCAAAAAAGGGACACCTTTAACCACTATATCATAACTTTTTTTATCTGGCTTGACTGGAGGCCATCTCGAGAAAAGCAGTTTTCTGTGACTGAAACCCCAATAGGTTTGGTAATACAGCCTAGGAAAAGAAAGAGCCTAACCACTGCAGGACCGGAAACACCCAACAAAAGCTGCAGTTCTGGAGAAGCCCTGACCCATTTGTCTATTGGCATTCCCTTTTACAATCAGTAATTATAATTTAACAGTAATTTAGTGATTATTTAAAAAAAATCTTCATAGATCTTACACCTAGTGTATTTTGATCAGTACATGTGAGCAGAGCTTCTCACCTGCAGGTTGACTGCGTCCTGGTAGGTGAGCTTTACGGCAGCAGGGTACTGTGAATAGACTAGGTGGTTGTACTTGGGAATCAGACTCATGAGGTCTGAGATTTGCCTGATGACGATGCTGTAGGCCCGCGCCAGGCTGCTGGCCGATGTCAGGTAGCTGCTGGAGTTGCTGGCCTCCAGTGCAGCGGCAGCGGCCGCAGCACTGGAGCTGATGGCGCTGGAGCGACGCAGGTTAGTTGGGTCAATATATATCAGGCCTGTGGAGCTTGCTGTTAAAATATTTAAGATCATAAAAGGGATATTAGTACAAACAGACATTTTACAACTAATTCTGAAAGACATGATGAGGCTCCACTGACCAGCTGGTGTTGAGGAACTGGAGGGAGCACTTCCAGTGGTCCTCTGGCTTGGAGTGTTCCTAACAGCCCACTGCATGGAGCGAGGAGCCTGGGCTGCGCTGTTAGCGTGGGAGGCGTTGGTTGTTCTTTCCAGCGGCTCATCCAGCAGGAATGTCTCCTGGTCAACATCATCGCTCTGACTGCTGCTGCTATCAGAGTCACTGGAGTCATTGGACTGGGAGTCATCCTCTGAAAAGAAGGCAGGAACACTGCTGGCACCTTTGGAGAGGAGGAGGAGGACGCCGGATGAGAACATAAAGATAGAGGAGACACGTTTAACGTCTAATTGTGTTAACCCCACTTCCCTTCTGCCTTTCACATCAGAATTATCCAAGCAAGAGTGCGGGTTAGTGAATCACACCACTACAAGGCCAAACAACCTTAATTTGACTGTGAAAACACAGGCTTCAGGTCAAAACACCGGCTGCTGACATACTTTCACCAAAAATCGTGACTTTATTTGATTTTTTTTATCTACAGTTTTTTTAATTATTCATATTTGTCTTAGAAGAAAAAGAACAGAATAGTTTCAATTGTAATGAATATCATATGTGGAGAATAAAAATAATTAGTGAAAAAGACATTTAAGATGACCAAGGAGGAAAAACACCACACTGTCTGGAAGAACTACAAGTTTATTAGTTTGTTACTAGAGTAGAAGAAGAGAAAGACAACACTGTTGATGAAAAGGGAGTTTTAGAAATGAAAGACACAAAGACAGTGAATTGTGAGACAAACTGAAGGAACTCTCAGCAGGAAACTATGTATACACTTTCCAAATTCACTCTTGCCCTGACATCTGTGTATGCAGTGAAGTAAAGAGATGCTCATACCAAAAATAGGAAATGCCAAGGACACCCTACTGCCTGCAAATAAAATACATAGGGTATTCAGCCATTTGTCTGCTGTATCATTAGCTCTTCAAACATTAATCCCCACCATCCAAAATGCTTACTGTCAAGCACTTATAACTTTATCAGGATTGAAGGAAAAATAAACCACAGAGCAGCAAGACAGAATCGCAATTTTTATCTAGTGCAAAGTTTCAGAGCCTAACAAAAGAATTTGGAAATAATTGAGTTCAAAGGGGTCAATGAGACAAGTGACCAAAGTAAGAACATTTAGGAGAATGTTATGAAGCAGGAGGATTTAAAAGAACAAACTCGAACTCATAACAGTAAGAGCAGCTGTTGACCAACCTGCTTCAGAGCCAGCAGTGGCTGCTGTCACGACGCTCCTGCGGCCGCTAGCGTTGTCCTGATTGCTGTGGTTACTTTCACTGTCACTCTCTGTTTCAGCTGCAGCCAGCAGATCCAGCTCCATGTCACTTCCTGACCGCAAACATCAATGAAGTAGATGTTTCATTTCCTATTAGCTGAATTTTGTTCAAGCAATTGCTCACAAAACCTTATGAACATGGTCAGTGTTGAAATAAAGGAGGGGTTGTCTCACCGTCTTCGTCATGCTCATCGTGCTGCCCTTCTGCCTCTGCATTTTCCTCTCCCTGTTCCTCTTGATCATCGTGATGGTCTTCTTCACCTGCTACTCCCTCTACAACTTCAACCTGACAAGACAAACACAACAGCTACTAATAAAATATCTTAACAGTATCTCCCAATTCTCATCTGAACCTTTACAGTAAATAAAACAAACCAAACGTAAATTGGAAATACTTATTTCTCACTAACATCTTGCAGTGTCGGTAACAGAGTGGGCTATACAAGGGGTTCTGCAGGTTTCAAGAAGTAAATCTAAGACCATTGGAAACCAAATTTACAAAAATTTAAATTTGAAACAACAACAAATCTATTTCACAACTATACTGGCAAAAAAGTATGCCAATTACGAGGGAATATCAGAGTCCCGGCTTTGACTGTGTAAATTTAAGTATTCGCTGTGTACACAATTATGTTTTCTAAAAAAAATAATAATAATTTGAAGCAAAATGGTGGCATTTAAAGAAGCAGTGACGAAATAGTGTCAGATTACAGTTTTTACATTCCAGACCTATGTTAAGATATTTTGAAGTGGTCATAATAGATCAGCATATATAAAACTATTTAAGGCCTAAAATTCACGTTGTGAAATTTTTAACTTGTTATGACCCCCGTGGGAATGCTGGCTATAGGTGTCCACCCTGCATTTTCTGAAATAAGTGACTAATTAAATAAGAATTCAATTGCATGCACAGTTCGTTGTGGATGTAATGACTTTTTTAATGACCTCTTCCACATCTGCTGACACTATGTCGTCGGGCTCCTCGTCTCTTCCTCTGACAGGCTGGGACTGGCTGCTGCGGCGAGGTTGGGGGTTCCTGATGATGTATGAGGCAGCGGTCTGGCTGGTGCTGAAGAAAATGAAAGCAAGTAAAGTATGAGACCTGAAGTCATTATCCATGTAATGAAGTGTATAGCAATTATTGTTTTTTTCCTCTGTCTTCTCTTCAAAGGGAATAAAAAGGAATAAAAGCCTATTTCAACACATGGACATAAAGGTGCTAAAACCAACTGACCTGCTGGACTGGTCAGGTGAGGGTCTTGGAGGCAGCGGTTCAACAGAGAAGAGCTCCTCACTGCCCTGAACAGCATCGATACTGGTGCTCGCCAAAGTGAATGGAGCTGTAGGTCTCGCTATACCCATTCGCACCGGAACAATCAACGACTCTGCTACGTTACAAAGTTCCTCCACAGCGTATGGAAGCAGGGCCTGGAAAACCCGCCGACATTTCCCAATGGGTTGGGGAATGAAGTTGCTATGTGAAGGAAATTCAGAAAGGACGGAATCAGCATTTTCATAAATTCATAAAATAAACAGAACGGGTTAAAAAGATTCATTGGCCATTCCTGAAATGTTAGTGCTGTAAGTTCTTACTTTTTCTTTTTTGATGAAGCCATCTCCACACTGAGGATGACAAACACACGGGCTACAGAGCGTAGGAACCTCCTGGTGACATTGACTGCCTCCTCTCTGCGGCCAGGAGTGTATTTGTTCTGCAGCTCCTTTACTAGTGTACCCAGTAAGGTGTCTATGAACTAAGACAAGAAAAAAAACACCCTTTCATGACCAAATTATTTCAAAGTTGAAGTTTGTGCCGAAAGCAGTAGAAAGCTCATCATTCTCTCTGGTAAATATTCAGTTAATATAATTGTCTCTAAAGTAAGACTTTACTTGTGTTACTGCGTATTACAATTGTTCAAGTACATTCCTCTTGTTCCTAATCATGTTTTCAAGTATTTCGACAGGAGAATGAAAGTATGCGGTGGCTGAACACAGTTACCGATAACAACGATCTGTTGTGCTGAAAGAACACACCACCTGTTACAAAGATAGACTTGTTCAGTAATTAACTATATTAGCATTTATGTCATACCCTTAGACTATTGACAATAAGTAGGGGGCAGTCAGAGTAATAAGGTAGTCAGTCTTTGTACTTTTAGGACGGTTGCATTTGAAGGAATTCTGAAAGGAGGGCAAGTTTTACTTTGAACAGATACATCAAAATGTCGCTTGCTTTGCCTGGAATCTCCTACATCAGCTTCAGCATGTACACTCGGACCTTATGCAATAAATACCTTTATCCTGAAACATGTGATCATACATCAAGAAGACTGACAAACACCCACTTACGGTGATGTCAGGAGCACACTTGACAATGAGGCAGTGGGTGAAACAGTCAAGGCGAATGGTGCCACTCTGCTGATTCAAGTAGACCTGCTCCTCAGGCAGAAGGTGGGCAATTCTGCTGCTGGCACTGAGTCTAGAAGACATAAGAACAAATAAATCAAACCAGGACTAAGTTGTCGTCCGCAACAGCAAGGGTATACCCCTGAAAAGACCCCAATCCCCATTGGTTGAAAACCTTAAATTATCTGTGAAGTTATGTCCAATAAACGGTGGGCCTCATTCACCAACCATTCTTTAGAAGAACGGTCTAATGGCCTTTTATGGGGATTGGCAGAGCATTTACTTATAATAATTAGGATCACAGGCACAGGGTTTCATCTTACACTCATAATGTGTTTCACCAAGTTAAGATCATAAGTGCAGACAATTTGGCGGTTTAAGAAGGCTTCATCAATCTTACGTAGACTATCTTAGGAGTCGTCTTGAAAACTCTTGAGTTAGAGCTCCCGCTAATGTCGGAAATATACGACTGACCTTTCCCAATATTAATCCAATTCTTCCTCGCACTAAAGTCTATGGGGGGTATAAATGGGTGTGCATTATGCTTGGAAAGTAGAGACATTGTTGATAGTTGTGTCTTCAAGAACTACAAATTGGAATCTTTCAATCTCAAAGAAACTGATACTCACGGGTCTTTATTCTCCTGCGAACCAAACATTATCATTGACTTGAGGGCATTCCAGTCCTGCAGGACCCTCTCCAGAGCCAGCTGAGCAAAGCGGGGAGGTTCTAGATCATGGTCCGGCATATCAGTATCTGTGACAAGGAAAAGGAGAATGATGCCTGAATTCACCAGTTGCCTTGAAGGAACAACATACAAACAAGCCGAGGTTAAGAACATAGAGGGTATTGAAAGAACAGTGAAGAAAAACAATCCTTTATGAACCCCTGTGAATTATTTAAATGGTTGTGGGTTAAAGGGCACTCTAATTGGTAATAAGTGAGAATGATCCTGAACCTACCCTCTGCATTAGGGGCCTTGCGGTTCCTGTCTTCTCTGATGCGTGGTGGTCTGTACTGACAGTGCTCCACACTCTGTCTAGCAACCGTCTGCACCAGGAACAGTAATATATGCTCTCCCCTGCAAATATAAATAAAAACATATCATTAACCATTCATTTGCCAATTACAAAGCATACAAGAAAAAACAATTATGTGTGTGCAGACGGCAGCACAGAGAACACTTAGATCTCACCTGCTGTTTGGTGTTGTGACCAGGTTAGTGGTTGTGAGTAACCTGTACAGCAGATCCAGTCGAGCAGCTTTCTGACCAGCAATCAACGTTTTGCACTTACATTTCTCCCAACAATCACAGTATGCTGTGGGGGAGGTCCTCTTCAACCTTGTGACACACACAAGGAAATTTAGGATCATTATTAATACAGTTGACAAAAAGCTTGGTTAATAATAAATGAAACCTAAGATAAAAATCTTAAATTGGGGACGTACTTGCAGTCATGTCCTTTGTGACACACTCTTGCGCACTCCGTGCAGCAGCACAGGGATTCGAGTAGACCACAGGTCCGACACTCAAAGATGTCCTAAATACAAACTCATTGTAAGGAAAAGGGTCCCTTTTACGTGAACTCCATGCAATTAAAGGTATTGTCTCACAAATTAGCCAGTTTCTATGGGTTCAATGAAAATGAAGCGTAGCTGCATCTGCTCACTATAGCAGTGGCTACTTACAACAATTTACAATTTTATGTTCTGTTGTCACTTATTTTAACTTTCTATTCATTAATTTTAGGTTATCTATTACATAATTGTATTTTAATACATTCCAAATCATCTTAAAAATCCTTAATAAACACAGGTGACGGTTGCCAGAAAACTTTTGTGGTGATTCGGCTGACCTGGTTAATGTGCTCAGCTCCAGTCCAAGTGAAACTGCAGGTGTCGTTGCAGCAGAGTACATAAAGTGGAGAATCATCTGGGTTTGTACCGGAGGGGCAAATCATTTCCATGAACATGGAGTCAGCATCCTCCTTCTCCGTTATGCTTGGGTCACCCACTGTGTTCAAAACACAGGAAAAAAGGACAAATATGTAAACTGAAGTGATCGTGGTAAGGGTCAGAATTCATAGAACTCATGGACGGACTCCAATCTTCCAGGAGTTACCTGACCACTTAATATAAAATTACACCACATTCATAGAAATGAATAGGTTTGCTCAGTATTTATTTGCTGGTTGATCCTAAAAACATGACTGAGCGGCATACATAGAGAACACTGAATGTGCCCCAGAGTGGGCAAGAAGAGCTAAGATTTAAGAACAGATTTGCAATCACACAGTCTCCCTTCAAATGACAAGTCTGTTTATTTATTAACTTACCCTTGGCCATTTTCTGGGCAGCCTCGAGGACAGTGATGGCTGCTGGGTAGGCTCTTCCACTGACTGCCAGCATGAATGGGGTCATTCCACGGGCATCTCTGCCAAGTAATAATGAAAATGAGCACTTAAGACGCGCAGATAGGTAAATAAACCAACAGCAGCAGTTAAATCACACAACACTGAACCGATTTAAAGTAAAAAAAAATATTATTTTGTGTACAGTGAGAATATTTCTGTATGAAAGATCTATGAGAAATTAAGAATGAATGGTACTTGGCAGAGAGTAGTTCCCGTAGATGAGGCCTCAGAACAACACTGTCGCACATCAGCTTTAGAATGAGGTGGGCGTTGGCCTTTCTGTCCTTTGATTCAACCACAGAGGACTCAGTTGATGGCCCTGCACATATGGAAAAGACAACTCATTATATTCCCTAGCAACAAAGTAGCATAAAAGGGTGTAATTATGATTTTTTTTTAGATACTTCTAAAACAAATTGGGGCAAATGACAGTAAATAGGAATGATCTTCTCCTGATTCTTCCGTGATTAATAGTGTATGTACCTGGTATGGTGGAGGTGCTGGGTCCTTGGCTGGTCCCAGTGGACGGTGTTGTGAGGGAACCAACAGCTGGTGCTAGAATGAAGTCAATGTCACCATCTGTTGCAAATACGAAAACACAGTTATGCAGCTTACCTAAACTTAGTACTATAAAGTGAGTTACCGAGTGTGGGAACAGAGTTTTGATGATAGTCTGCTGTGTTTTAAATTTACGAGTACTGAATCAGTATCCAGGTATCTCAGTAGAGGACTAACAAATAAATGGGACAAAGTGCATCGCTTGGAGTGGACAGTTGTCGCGAGACAATAAACTCCCAAGTGAAGACTCAAGTATTGCCAAAAAACCCCTCCATGCTGTTTGCAAGGAAACTCATCAATGAGAATTGTTGCCTCAAAGCAAGAATGTCCGGGCTCTGATTTCAAGCTCAGATAATTTCCATGTTTTCATGATGTTAACAATGGTTTTCCCTGCCACCAAAAACATGAACCTCAGCTTTTCCTGTTCATTCAGATACTCCCAACACTTTGACAATTACAATGTGCTTTCCATTAGAGAATAATCAAAGTCTTAACTTTTTTTTGGCTTTGTGTTAAAAGGTAGATGGTAAATTAACACAAGGCTACAATATAGAAACTGTTGGCCTTTTAAACAAGAATGCGAGGTTACAGGTAGTGGAAAAAACGCAGTGTGTTTGTGAGAATGGTAACACCAGTAGAGAAAGGATTCAGGTTTTGGCTGAAACCGCTTGCAGCCACAACTCTACTGCACAAAACAGTGGTTTTATCTTTTTAATGTTTCATCACCGTAACTTTGCCGGTCTGAATGCAGCAGACGCAGACAATACTTTATTAAGTAGCACTCACCAGGGTCCATGGGTGGGGGGTCAGGGACCCAACTTGGAGGGGCAATAGGTGGTGACACAGGATCCTGATGGTCACTGGATGACGGGCCAGACTCATGGCGTCCGAGTCCCGCAGCTCTCAGAGACCTCCGCATCATCTCCCTCAGACGAAGCCTGATCACAAACAAGAAAACAGGCCGCTGACATTATTCAACACTGCTCAATCAAAATCTATTCAGTGAAATGGGATTAAAAAAAGATTTTCTTTCTGATGTGAAGTTTTGTGTGATTCAAGTTTGTTCTACAGTTGTATTATTTACCCTCTGCTACTGGAAGAACCAGTCCTATTCCCAGAGCTGTTGCTTGAAACCACAGAGATGGCATTGGCAATTGCTTCCACCGCAGATAGACGCTCGGCGAATGTATTTCTCTCAGACCTTTCAGCTTCTAAAATCAAATGACACGGTCACTTAGCATGAAGAGCCACTTGGAGAAACGGGCAATTAAACTGACAAAAGGTGATCAGCAGACAGAAAACTTTAATTTTGTCTCAAGAGAAGGTGATTTTCTTTTCAGTTTATATTTTAAGTAAAGATGGAAAGTCTGAAACTGAGAGCCACTGGGAAGAAAAGGCAATCAGAGCCTCAAGATTTTCAAACCAAATTTAAATTTCACAATAATTTAATATTTACATTTAATATCATTCAAAGTGATTGTCGTAACTACCAGCTTACCTTCCTCTTCTTTGGTTTCCTTATTACTAACAGGGAAGCAGACAGAAACAGCAGCATGGAGGATGTTGCGATTTCCATCACAGCGATGATCTAGTAGTGCGCCAAGGGTCTGGCTGCCCTGATCAAGCAGGAAAGCCTGCTCAAGGTTCACCAAGTACTGCCGACACGCCTCATAGTCACAACGG
The DNA here is from genome assembly GCA_009660295.1 of Lophius piscatorius. NCBI lineage: Eukaryota > Metazoa > Chordata > Actinopteri > Lophiiformes > Lophiidae > Lophius > Lophius piscatorius. The sequence continues at coordinate 38,856 of VRLP01001339.1, forward strand.
AGGACATGTTGCATTAGAGTCTGTTTCTAAAAGACACAAAAGGATGAGTAAGTACTGTTTCTGATCATTATGCAGTCTGATTATTCACTGACACTGTGATTCAGCTAAATGCATGAGTGTATCTAAATATTTTTACAAATTTGATAGAAACCATCACCCTAAATGCTGTGACTGGTGTTCCAGGGGCATAGATTAAAAGTTAGCACATCAAATTGGGCTATTTGATCATCGACTTGACTATTTTTGCAGTGTAAATTGCAGCATCATGCTTACCTCTACAGCCATGATAATAATAGCAGCTTTCTTTTTAATTGTGGAGTTAGAGGGAAGGTTGGCCAGAGAGTGTACCCCCATTCCCAAACTGTTTATAGGGGGCAGGTCCAACCAATCTGGATCTCGAATTCCACCCATGCAGTCTTTGGCCATAGGGTAGATTGTGCCATTTCCATCTCTGAGGATGATGGGAGATTCCTGGTGCCAGAAAAATGGTAATTCACGAATTGTATACAATATGTCGCTACAAAAATGTCTAAAACTTAATTAGAGAGATTATGTTACCTGTCCTGCAGTGAAGATGGCGACATTGCGCTCACTCTGCCCCAAGAAAGCCAGGTTGCTAGTGGGAAAGTTATTCTCCTGTTCAGCTTTGCCTGTGGCCAGGTCAAAGATGCAGTACCTTACCCAGTTGCCGGTTTTTAAAACAGTGTGGACTCCTTGGAGACAGAGATGCACCAAGGTTGTAAGAACACTACAGACACAAACAAACTATTTAACAAGTCCATGCAGTGACATAAAGAAGCCAAGAGCTAAGACTCACCTTTGGAGTCAACATTTACAGCCAGAATCTCTGCCTTTTCTGGAATGCAGAGCTTTTTAGGTGTTCGCTGAAAACAATCAGGAACTTTAGGAGTCCCACCAGTTTTGACCACCTGTCAGCAACAGATTAAAGATGAGAAACAACTTCAGTGTCAAGAAGATATTCCCTAAACACACACACACCAACTCTAAACTAAAAACACAAAGACGCGCAAATTTGGATCAATTTAGTTCTATACCTGAAGCTCATCTATTCTGAGCAGCCTGCAGTCCTGCAACAGGGATGATGGGTCCGAGTCTGGGGGAGCAGCAGCGCTCTGGTTGCTCATACTGCTTGATGTCCCAGGAAACTTCACAGCAACATAAGCACCATCCACTTTAAGTACCTATGAAATCCACAGATTCAGCTCATCAATAATGTCTAATTGTAAATAAATGAGCCTAGTCAGAACATAAAAACAAATCCTCATTGCCTATCATTCCTCAGATATTAAAGACATTAAAAAGTCATGGGAGTTCTGGGTTAATAACCACAATTATAGAGGAAAATGTAATATCACTCATCAAAAGTGAGCAGTACATAAAATAAAAAACAAGAGAGTTGCTGGCTAGTTTCTCATCTTCCCATCTTGCGGTGTTTCCAGAGTTTCTAGGGAAATTATACATTTCATTCTTAAACTTTTGATTTACGAACTTGATCATCTACTACCATATATCAGGTTCTCTCACCTTTCCCACAGGTACATTTTTAACGTCCTCCACAAAAACAACTTCCCTGAGGGGCCACTGCTCCTCATTCACCTTCTCTTCTTCTTTTGGAGCCGGGGTAGAACGCCTTCGCTCTACAAGCAGGAGGAAATGCCTACTTTTAGTGCTTTGAACACTTATTTTTGAATAACATTCTTTACAATTATTTACTTTAAGATTGCAAATGCTTTATTGCTCCCATTGAGTGAAGTCAAAGTATACTGCTGATGAGATGGAAAAAAAATTCAGCATAATCTAAAATGAACTATCAACACAGATGGCCATATGGTTTATGAGATAAAAGGGAGAGAAACGGAAACCAGATAAATTGGAGAAAATACTGAGAGCTAACAGAACTTCCATTACTGGCAGGAAAAACCTGCTGATAAAACACAAAATTGAAAGTTTAAGGACTAATGAGAGGAAAGAAGGAGGAGGAAATTAGTTTTGTGCTTGGAAAGTGGAGACCAAAGTCAAGAGCTTGCTGTGTGCTGTAGGAGAGCAAGGGATTAGGAGGGAGAGATGGAAAGTGAGACGCTGACATACTGTAGGGCAGTGAGGCACTGCTGGCAATGGAAGAGGTATCACTGCAGGTAGATGCGGGTGAAGGAGGAGGACCCATTTCTGTCTTCACCAGCTCTGGTTTACTTTCCGTCCTGCCGCCAAGATAATAAGCAGAATTAATTTTACTTCTGGAGTTAGGATAAAGAGCTTCAATCTGTAATCGGATTACCTCAAGACTATGTCTCTAATTGTGTTATTCAAAGTGTGAAACTGACTTGATTTCCTGGGTCTTAGTGGTCTTCTCCATGTTCTTGAGGCTCTCCGGTGAGCGTAACTGGAACCTGCAACTATCGTTCATGTTCCAAACAGACTCTAGAAGGACGCCCACTTTAGGTATACCAGCACTGACAGAAAAGGCCACTGCACCCGCATGGTAGAGGGGGTTATTCCTCAAGCACACCTAAGGAAGAAACCAGTACATTTAGTAACATCAAGACTGAGATCAAATACAAGACTCAGGGCTGGTCGATTAATCGTAAAAAGATCACAATCTCCCTTTAGACGTACATGTATCATTTCTGAAGTGCAATGATTCTGGAGTACTTTTAATCCTAACATAACATACAACAAAGCCACCTCATGAACCTGGCTATTTAAGTTGGTGGACCCCATGGATATTGTATATTTGCAACATAGGGGATAACGGGAATTGTAGTATGTTGTTAGGTGCGTAGCGCATGAGAGCATATTGGAGAAAATCCCTTCTGTTATAGTTGTATTTTCGCTTTCATGTGGAGCCACTCTGTTATAAAGCTGTTTTTATTCTGGTTGTTAAAAATAAAGCACCTCTCTACTTCAAAGTCGGTCGAAATGATTGCTAGCTTAGCCAGAGCTAAGCTACAAAAGTCAGTGTAATATGGCTGAGATTACCTCAAGACCTATCAATTCTTATTGACCCCCCAGGGGTTCTATAAAGTAAGCTTATTGGATAGCTCGGGCAGAAATATTATTTTCTCATTCTTCATGTCACTTCATGTTTATCTTAACTTCTATATTTTCTCTTTTACCACTTTATTTCTCTGTAGTTTAACAAGGGCTACTCATTTCTTTCTGTCATAGCTGCATGGAGGGCAGAAGAGCTGCCTGCAGTTAACCATTTAGTGCCCACCTACTATACATCTATCTGAGTAACAAACAGCCAGAGTGGTCATTTTTAATTTCTGAATGGTAAGATCATGGAGAGAATTGTGTTCTTAATTCTAATTAAAAAGAATAATCTTTCTAATTTTTGCCTGAATAGCCCTAGTCCCAAATATAATATTGCAAAATATAAAAACTGAAAGCAAGTACAATGCATAAGATTAAAAATGTCCAATTCCGTATGATATGTGTACATCAACTTTAATTATAAAGTATTGGGAGGTAGAAACCATCTTTGAAATAAATATAACTCCAAGAATTAGTCAAAATTCAACTTGTAACCATGGAAATGAAAAAAATACAAATGATCAATGTTTGTGCATAATAAAAAGCACCACTTGAGTACTTGATTGTTATATGTACAACGTTTTGGTGAAAAATATTGACCAATATTTGAGTTCTGCTCAGAAACCTAAAACAACCACAAGAGTGGGAAGGCCTTCTTTTAACCATTGAAACAGAGAAAAAAACAAAAAACAATAAAATCTCAAATAGCAAAAGGCACCACTGGAGAATTGGATTGTTGTATGTAGAATATTTGTAAAAACTGGTTGCCTTATGCTTCACAAATCAACCCATTCTGATATACCCCATCTCATTTAATTCGTAAAAACTCAGAACACAATAAAAGTTAAGTCTTTGTTAAAGACCGAAAAATTAAGAGGCAAAAAATCTGACAATGAAAATCCGAATTCTATCTGACCTGTGTTCCCACAGTGATGTTGGGTATGGAGGAGATGCCAGCGCTGGATTTTGGCTTTTTGTTCTTTGCTCTGGCCTTTTCAAGCATCTTCTTCCTTTGACTAAAAGGCACAACACCCCTGCAGACAAAAGCGAGCAGTGACGAGTTTATTTTATGTTAGTGTACAGTGACAAATACTTATTCATTCATTTGACAAATAAAATAGAATGTTGTAGCCCTTGTTTTTCTGGGCTTGAGAAGGACAATTTCAGGAAAGGACAGATACTTCAGCTTAAAGTAAAGGTTCCTCAGTGGAACGTCAACTCAAAAATTTGGCCTGACAATTCCTGAAAAGTTGTATTTTCCTGAACAGGAATTATCAACATCCATAACTGCAGTTACTGTGTATTTGGTTTGAAGCACTTTGTATTTTATTAAATCGGGAAAAACTGTTCTACTCACCACCAGTAGAGGCTATTTTCCAGTTGTACACACGTGTAGAGAGCACAGCAGTGCAGGGACACCATGCGCTCCCCCTGTAGTTCAGGAAAAGCCTGAGCACTATGCTCCAGCTTAGAAGCCACCGAGCTCAGGGTGTCGTCCACCCAGGTTGCAACCTAGACCCCACACACACACCCAAAGGTTAATGAAATAATACATGTACCATCAGGATGACCATGGAAACCCAGAAACAGTCTTCTTGTTACTTGGGTGTGGTCATTCACGGGTCGGCATGTCCCTTGTTTTTAGCGAAACATTTTGGTAGAGCTGGGCGACTGGCTAAAATGAGAACACATTTTTGCTTAGAATTGAGATTGCGTTTCTCTCCAAGATCTTACTATTCAGTTTACATCATATTGCACTCTGTTATGAACATGAGATATTAAACAGCACCATTCACTGCGTGTAATTAAGATAGATGTGTTCAGGCACTTAAGGGCTAACTCCCGGAGGGCCTTCTGTTTTTTTGTTTTTGTTTTTATACGTCAAACCGACCCGACCCTTGGGGAACTGCTGGGCTTCAGTTGAGTACCTACACTCTATTGCGCACCTCCTCAATGTAGCTCCAAGTGGAAGATATTAGAAGAGAACTTAGAACAACGGAGAAATAAAGTATAAATGTTGAAAAACATGACATGATGAAGTTTAGGATTGATAAGAGACTACCACTCCTGTCTCTGCCTGTGTTACGTGACGTAAGCTCACCAGCTACTCAGTACACCACCTAGTTAGCACTAACCCATCGCTTGGCTTAGGCAAGCTCAAGCTAATTTTAGCGCTTAGAAACTCCCATAAACCCACACAGCACAGACAAAAAATACCCATAAAACCCATAAGGTCTTAAAGTCCCACACCTCGCTCATTGTAACGAACACTGCGGCTAAGGCTCGAAGGTTCTGCTCATGTTATAAATTAAAAGAAAAAAAGAAATGAGATTGTACATATGTCTGAATGGAGTTTGTGATCTTTTTACAATTAATCGACCAGTCCTACATTTTGGTACAAATTAGTACAGTAGGAACTGTTAATAAAATCTAACACCAAAGGCTGTACAGTTTGCCCAATAGATCTCGTTTCCCCATAGGTCATAATAGTTTGACCCTCATAATAAGACTCCTTGACAATAAAGACCTACCATAGGCTATGATTATTAGTTTGACTTTCCATTTATCGAGATCCATACTAAGTTTAATGATTTCTCCCATACAACATATCCTATCCTTCCAGCCAGTTTGATGGTTATCCATGAAACTGGGCGGGATTACAACTTATATCCAGATACACTCCAAAATGTAATTTTGACAGTCATATGCCTAAGTCCCCCACAAAGTTTTATGAAAGTCTATCAACTAATTTTGTGTGTAATTCCGCTAACAGACAGAAAAAAACATCACATCCTTCTAGGAGGTTATAAAAATGTAAAAAGTCAACTCATTGCCTCATTGCCCATAATTCTTACTCAGTTACATGAGAGAAAAAACCCTAAAAACAAACGGTCAATAACACGCAATTGGAAAATTGACAGCTTGTGGATTCTTCACATCATGTGACTGCACACATGAAGGCACAAGCCTAGGCAATTTCAACATGTTGAAAGATCTACAGATATCATCAGCTGTAAACCTTACAATTAGTTTATGTTTTAGTCTGAGTTTCAAGTGTGGTAAGGCTTCTAACTTCTTCCAGCCTAATACAGTAAGACACAATGAGGTGTTTTTGATGTATTTACACACAGAAAAAAGTCTACTGATTGGAATTTCACTAATCATTCAACATTCACAACATAGAATTTACTCTACAACTATTTATTGATTTAAATTATTGAAGTACTTGTACTTTATTGAAGTGAGTCCATTTCAGCTGCTTCATATTTTCATCCCCATCACATTTAAGAGGCAAATATTTATTTTTTCCCAGTGCGATTACTTAATAAGTTTCTTTATCTTTCGCAGTGGCACAGGATCTTCAAATAATCAAATAGTCAATTAAATAAAAATGAAATTGATAGGTATGAGATGGTCTTGTCAAGAAACAATCATGGAAATGGGTCTGTGACTTGACCGACAGCAGAAACATGCAACAGCTGCCAAAAAGTTTGGTATTGGCTAATTTAAATAAAAAAAGAAAAATGAGGCACCTAGCCAACTCATCATCATCATAATCTGAGAGCAGAGCCCCTAGGAGAAGAGGGTTCATTTACAGTTCAACAATCAATGGCTGGCTTTGTCGGTAGGTTAAGTAAGTTTGATAATGGCCTTATCTCAAAGATGATGACTCAAGACACGTTTCCCCAAACCAGCTTTGATGGAATCTGTTGGAACTTGTAATTGGAGTTAAAGTGCTTTTATCAATACCATAATGCTGGATTGCAAAAACTGCATGTTAACGCACATGGGCAGCAAACTTGTTTTGCAAGTGTTAAAAATCGACTCTGATCAAAGATCTGTTGACAGGCTGATTCTGAGTCATTTGAAATTACGTGCTGGACAGGGATATTTTCCCCTACTTCTATTCCATTCATATATCACATAGCAGTGATGGTCTCATGTTAGGACAATAAATCATAACCCACCTTGTTAGTTTCTGTAGCTACAGTAGCTCTGATGCTATTGGCAGACAATAAGGTGATCTTCTCATTGACGAGACCCAGGAAAGAGACACGTGGGTGATGAAAGGAAGCATTCTGATAAGACAAATCAAAGCTTAGTCAGATTAGCTTTGCAGCACTTGAACCATAACCATTCTAGTCACTGAACATGTAGCGCACACACACATTCTATTTCAGGATTTATCGAAAAAATCCCCTTCATAAATGTCACACCTGTGCATTCCTGTAGGGTTCGGGTTCACTCCACTTCCACTGATAGAGTTCTCCTTTGGAGCTGACAGCCACCAGCTCTGAGAACATGGCTCCAATGCTCACAAACTTCACACCATCCTGGAAATTAAATCAGATTATATCATATTTCAGGCATAACATAACTTGCTGTCCAGTGAGGAATTTTCAACTAGAAGATTTCCAATGATGTAGATAAATTTTAAAATGACCAAAGTAAGTGTCACTGACTGTCATAGCAACATTGATATATATTTAAAATAGGCATTGGAACTCCAGCTCTGGTTAGGCTCTTCCTACCTTGTCAGGCCACCACTGAAGCTCCTCTCCCAAGGAGACGGGGCTCTGGACTGGGATACTCTTCTTGTCCAAGCTGGGCTCACCCTCACGGCTGGTGGAGCCTCGCTCTGTGTCGAACGAGGCTCCATCCAGCCACCGGCGCTCACGTAACCTCAACACAGACTCACGCTCACGTAACAGCTCTGAGTCGCGCTCTAAGGGAAGAAGGAGAACTGGTATGCAATAAGGTCACACCAGTGGGATAGAAGTAAGCCACTCTCTGGGAAAGACCCGTCAACAAAGTTTTAAGAATAGAGAGAGAAAGATAGATTCTTTAGAATCACTGTAATGCAAACTAAAAATCGCATTAGAAGACTCATTGGGAGTCTAAATTCAACTGAGTCATTTTGCGCGATCATGTCTTAAAATACGAAGTAGAAGAGAATGTGGATAGACAAAGAATGCAATCATGTGGGCTAGGTAGGTTTTGTAAAAAAATAATAAAATGCCTTAAAGGGTCCCTGTTGAGACAGGTGGGCCTAGCGGGCCTTTCTCAGAGAGCTGACAGTATGTACTAAAGCCATGCAGCATACAACACCAAATATTTGTGGTCTCTAACTCCAAACACCAATATTAATATTCAAACTCAAAAAAACAACAAAAAAACAACTTTCCAGCAAAATTCTAAAAGCTTTTCATTTAGCACTGATTTATGTAAAAACCAATACCACAGCTGAGTTTATATTGAGTAAATAGGAAACCTTTATTCTTCTATGAACAATTATTTCTGCAGTTATTTAAAAAAAAAAGAAAAGACTACTGAACTTATATTCAGCCTTTGACAAGGCTTTCTTTCTTACAATCCTCCTCAACGCCATATTTTTTTTATGTTAACAGTGTTTTCTATTTTCATTTTCCAAGTATGAAATATGCATCCCCACAAACAACCATCACCAGTGTTTTCACCAAAGCTAGTCCAACACCCTATCCGCCCTGTAATAGTCAAAGGTGAGTTGTTGACTTACCTCTGGAAGATCCTAGACGTGACAGCGAGGAGCGTCGAAAAGAGGGATAGCCAAAGTAGCTTATGTCCTCGGAGAACATGGCATCCGCATCAATGATAACGCTGGAATGAGCTGAGTGAATGTCTGCATCCAACAGGGACATCAGGTCCTCTGCATCAGATAAAAGTACAAGAGGCGAAGTTTAAGAGAACAAGAGCCATCAGACGATGGTATAGATTTCTCCGGTCTTTGCACATTCCTACAAAACAGTCATAGAGGCAACTGCTTAGTATCTGAGCAAGATAAAATATCAACCGTAACACATGAAAATACAATGCATTTAAATTAATATTTCTTATAGCAGAAATTACTTCAGTGTTTGGCCATGAGAAAATATTGAGTATTTTTTGACTTGCGCTTTTCAAAAGAAAACACATTTCAATTTGTCAGCATTTACATTAGTTATTTTCAGAAACACTGACAAAAGCTTATTTTCAAATGTCCTTAATATCATATGAGCCACCAAAGTTTGACTACTGAAGCCCTCATTGGACTCCAAGTTCAAAGATTTCACAGATTTATTAAAAAAATATTCTGAAGAAATCAAAAGGCACATCCTTAGTGTGTGGGTGATATCAGGGCTGCACAATTCATCATAAGAAGATTGCTATCTTGACTCAGACGTAAATGCAATCTATTTTCTGAACTACAATAATTACGCAGTATTGTCATTTATTACATAAGCTGCAGCAAATCCAGCACCAATACTTGAGCACCTATGCAAATGAGAAAGTGCTGTTAGATCAAGTGTTACTCAAATGAGCTTCTGCCAAAAATTCTGAGGTATGGAAATATTTTTGGATTCAGAGGAGACGAAAATATTAAGTCAAAATCACATGCATTGCATGAAGTGTTTGGCCACAGTAGCAGCGGCGCTTTTAAATTCACCTGAAGTGTCACCACAAAGTTATCCCCTAATGTCATATGATGGGAAAAAAAACACGCATAAATATGTGCTCTCCATTTACTAAACTTGGAGTATAGTTTGTGTTCAAACGGAATGGCACACAAACGGGGGTGGTAGTTTCTTATCATTACTAAACTCCTTCTACAGGTCACTTTTACGTGTATCTTTTCTCTTCCCACCACTTTATTTCTCAGTTGTTTCAAGAAAAAACCCCAACCACCCCTCCTATTGTTCCTGCTACAAGCAGTCTTCATGATTTGTAGTAGAGCTGCCATCAGTAAACCCTGTAGTGCCCACGTACAACTATCTCAGTCAGACGGAAAGACAGCGCTTGTCACTTCTTAATTTCTGTCGGTCATAACAAAGTGCAAAATTATAAAAAATGGAATGATTCTTAACAGTAATAATTAACAGTCATCTCCTGTTGAAAAAACAAACAATAATATCATTTCATCAAGTAAGTCTTCTTTCTTTTTAGCCCAGAACATCGACTTTTTCTATTTTGTTCACAAACCTCCAGGTAGGTAGGACTCGCTGGCCGTATCGTCTCCGTCATCTCCGTCTTCATCATCCCGACTCAGCAGATTGTTCACAGCAAGGTTGACATCCAGGTTGGTCCTCTGGAGTTCCCTAATGATCACACTCCTGGACTTTCCCTGAAGGACAACCTGAGCCTGGGATTTGAGTACAAGGATAAGAGCAGAAAAAAGATTTCAATTGATGCTCACATGTGAGTGTAGAATAGCAAAGAAATGTAAATTCATAATTGTACACTTTTCTGACTAAGGAAATAGATGAAATTAGTGCTACAAATGCTTTGTACCTGAGCAATAAGCTCTTCAGGGATGACAGAGGCCGGTATGACAGGCTGAGGCTGGCTACCTAAAAGGCCAGAGCCACGGTCCCTTCCTGTGCGGATCACCCTGGTCTGTCGACGGGAATCCCGAGCTGCTGTTGATGACCTACCCGATGTTCCTCCGCTTCCACCTCCTCCTCCACTCCCTCCTCCTCCTCCTCCTCCTCCACTACTACCACCTCCTGCTCCACCACTCCCTGCTCCTGTTCCTCCTCCACTTCCACCTCCTCCACTGCTGCCATTCACACCAGAGCTCCAGCGACTCCTGTCACATACAGTTCAAGGCAAAAGTCAGACACAGCTGTCAACAAAACAATTCAAGTAGCAGAATACTAAATTCAGGGACACATCTGGAAACAAATGTACTGAGCCTATGAGACTGGAGGACACAACAGCTTTCATCGACAGCATTAACAGGAGGAAACAAATTGACCCTACGCTCCCTGAAAATGTTCACAACTCTATCAGGTATGATAAAAGACTAATACAAAATAATTTATGCATTGCTTAAACCTTCACGAGATTTTATCTCAGTCGAACATTCAACTGTAAGGTTATTCTGTAGCTTTAACTAAATTCTACACAACTTGAGTAATTTTTCCTGTGTTCACCAATTAAACAAGCAATTTGAAAATGAATGCAGGTTGGAAATTTAGCAGGATCTATTAATCCGACCATGTTTGATGTATGTCATTTTTATCAATTACATTTTACAGCACCCTAAGGTTGACTCTACAGAATAAATAACCCTTTGGGGGAATGCACCCTTAAATCAACATCAGTGCTGAGCTTTAAATCCTGAGCTTTCACAGGACTGTTTGTCTCTGTCAACCCTGCCAGAACTTACCCAAGGGTGTTGCCTGCCAGTCGGCCAAGTGTGTCAGAGCCAGACAAGAACCAGGGCGGATCACTAGTCCTGCCTGGCCTGGAGCTCCTTCCTGTCCCTGAACCACTGCTCAACTTTGAACTGGAAACACAAAATGGGAGATTAGTTACAAATCTAGAGTATTCCTACACAGGACCAAAAGATATTCTTACCTGGGCTAACAGCGGTTAAATTCACCCAAGTTATTGCTTAAAATAATACCTCTTGGTTTAAGATTCATTTATCAATATTATACTGTGAAATGTGAGGCAATAGTTTGGATACGAGCATGGCAACACTCCTTGAAATCAGAATAGGCTGCAACTCATTCCTCCATGGAGACCTCCGTTCTTGGGATTTTTGGGCTGCAGCTACATTCTCCTACCTTAAATTATTTGGAATGCCTTCAACATTTAAACAGAAACATTTTATTACAATATTCTCAAATGGTAACGTAGGTAGACATTTGATGTACTGTGATGATCTTGTGCTGTCAAATGGAACTACATTTTCCCAATACCTCATTTAACGGAGTACAGTAACAGTGAATTAAGTAAATTACCAAGAAAATAACAAAAGCCCATTTGGTATTATGCTGTATTGAACGGCATAGTAATACAGGAACACAGTATCCAATTATTCACATACATAACCGACACCGTGTCTTCTTTGCAGGTTCGACGTAAATATGTGTTCTGAAGAAAAGTTTAGAGCAGGAAGTTTCCCACCTGTTTACAGGATTTGCATGCATATTAAGCAGTTGAAAGGGCCTTGAAAACTGTTGGTTATTTTTCTGCTGGCAGGATATCGACAACTATCAACGAAACATTCACCAAAACATTTGCTCATAGCCAAAACAAAAGAGCAGGGAGTAAAAAAAGCAGTACTAATTTGCATGGACATAAAGGACCTGTCTTTCGGAGAGGTACAGAAAGAACTTAAGACTGTCTTGCTACTAGCAGTTTGGTGTCAAAAATAGAATAAAGCCATGAGCATTTTTGTGCAGCTAACTTCGGAGGAAATCATTCTGAAAAGCCACTTGGAGATACGTAATACATGTCATAATCTTGAGCCCGAAACCAAAGCATCCACCAGGCCAGCAGCTACTTGCTGCAAGACTTAGGGTGCATATACTTCAACAACAGTGAGCCAGATCATGCTCAGTACATTTTGTTTTGGGCATCCACAAGCAATCTGTTTTCCAACTCAGTGCCAAAGCTAAAAACAGTTTGCAGGACAGATCCCATCATAAAGAAGTCTCTCACCCGTCGCTGCCATCTGGTTTGCTGAGCTCAAGGCGATCAGGCTGGACAGCAAAGCCGATTCGACAAACCCGTCCGTCCTGAAAGAGGTGAATTTGTGGTTTTAAACATTACACGTTTGGCTAATTGAAAGTACAGTGTCAAGTAATAAGAGTAATTTTGAAAATTGGTAATGGTTTCAGTTTTCTATATCCATCATTATGAAAAACATATTTGCAACCATTTCAAAAATCTTAGTCTAAAAGTAATTTATTGTGGCTGAATTATCTCGGAGATCAAGCTATGTCCACATCAAACAGCGTGGAATCTGATTACCTCAAGGAGAAATCCGGCATGATTTGGACCAACGACACACTGTTTTAAGGTGGCCTGCTCCAGCAAACTGAGGTTGGGATGGCTGTATTGGAAAAGAAAAAACGCACCAAATAACACATTACAAAACAGGGTAGATTAGATCATGTTTAAATCAATCAAATAAGACGGACACTTTGTCGATTTTCAACCAACTTTTAATTACTACAATATGTACAACATGGAAAACCTTAAATTACTTTTTTTCTTTTTCTGAACCCAAGCTCATTTACCAACAAGAGATAACCAGGTAACACTTAAATGATGAGATATTTAAAATGTTTCTGCAGCTTTAAAAAGTTACAGTCAAGAAATTTTGAGACCTTTTTAAAGGCATTAGAAAAAGAAATGTAGGCCCATATTGGTATAAAGTATTCTGGATATGAATGAATATCAGGATGCGACATACTAAACTTATTCAATCACACAACTGTAAGTATACGTTTGTGTGTTGTAAATAAAACAATTTTTTTTTTGTGAAATGGAACAAAAATTAGTGTGGTTGAAGTAGCATTAAATCATCAACATATTTAAAACCTATATGATCATATTTAAGACTTTGAATGTAATACCAACACATATTCTAGTCTTTTTAAGACCATATATGAAATTACTGCGCTACAAAGTTCCCTCCCAAAATCTTTCAGAAGCCGTGGTCACTAAGTGAAACGACACAAAGCGCACAACTTTGCTGTGTAGATAGTCCATGAACAAAGAGCTCCGGACATATCATTTGATGCGTCGCGAAAACAGAGGCCTCAAAAACATCACTAGACTGTAAAATTAAAAAATGCTACTTGGCAATTTGTTGTTTGGCTGTAATACATATTGCTTTTTAAGTTGCCTGCGGTCAAACGGTTTCCTAACAGACAAGCCAAAACCAAGCAACCAACTTACAGTTAGTGCATTCTGGTTATTGGTTTTTCACTTTCTGATAACGGAAGGGAGTATCCGTTACTAATTTTACCTATTTTCATCATCATTTGGTAAGAAATTTAGAATGTATTTAAGACAAGACAATCTTTCTAGCAGATAAATACTTTGTCAACTCAGTGAAGCAGTTACAGTTTGAACACAACCTTACCTGTTATAGCTGTATTTGTTGAGTTTCTCTGACACTTCACGGAGCCTGGCAAGAAGATGAGGAACATTAATGCACACAGGACTAATTTAAGAACTAATTAATGTAATATACGCAATTGAAATATGCAATATTACAGATATAATTTAGAACAAACCACTGAATACTCATATGTCCCTAACTACACTAATCTAAAAAATTATGGGAAAACTTAAATCAAAGATATCAATGAAAGAAATATATTTAAGTTAAAAATCTTTATTGAAATACATTGTGTAATTTGACAGTGGTAACCAAACTCATTAGAGTTGTTTTCTTGGGACACTTTTCTCCTATCCGAATTAAACCTTTCTGAATTGCAATGTTGGTCACTTGTTTACATGACCTGTGATGTTTTCCGACCCGGTGTTTACATGCATCGACTCATCTAATCGGAAACAGCTTACTGACATGCGCAGATCATCCACACTCTACTATATTATCGCCACTAAGGTGGCGATAATGCTACGATGAGTTCGGTGCCAGCCGGCAACAAGCGCACAGAAGAAGAATACGACGATGCAGACCGGTAATGTTTTGAAGTCGCAATATTGCAAATGCGTTGCAGCCCTAAAAAACCCAGCCAGAGCATTACGTCACGATGCTGGGCATGCGCAGACACAACTCAAACAGAGAGCTTTCCGAAACAGTGTTTATATACAGCGACTGGCTATCGGAAAGTCTTTCCGAAAGGACTTGGATAACCTCCTTGCAAAGGAATGAAATCTCATTCGGAAAGGGACTCTTCTTTCTGATTGGGCGTCTTTTCCAAATCTATTCGGCTGATCTTAATTAAGTGAATTTCATCACAATAACTCATGATCTGTCTCAGTAGTGTGATTGACCCCCATGTAATGTAACAAAAGGACTCATGACAACGTCTGGTCATACTCCTGAGGAGACGGAGGATGGTGTCCTGAGGGAACTCCCCAAAGACCTGGGTCGTCTGGGCATCAGTGTGCTCCTTGACAGTCTGTGACACTACTTAGTGGTGTCTGATGCACCAATACGCAATGCACCGGAGTTTCAGGTGGATTCAAATCCAGGGTACCTTGCGACCAGTAAATGGCATCAAAACCCTCATCCTCCAGAAACTTCCTGCACACAACCCAGGGTTTATGAAACAGCATTAGGTCTGAGGATTTCATCCTGGTACCCAGTACATGGAGGTCTGTGAGACGCTCCCCAGAACATCAATGACCAAGCGCCATACTGCTGGAGGTCATTTTGGAAAGTTCTGGCAGTACACCTCCTGTTCTTCCTCATACAAAGGCGCACATACAGGTACTGATGCTGGGCTGTGAACCTTCTTCAGTCCTGTCTATCTCCCCTGGTGAAACACAGGTCTCCTGCTTTCTCCTCCACGCTCTTGAGATTATGCTGAGGGACACGGCAAACTTTCTTACAACTGCGCCTGAATGGGCTGCAAGTGATGCATCATGCTAACAGTAGTTACAAGGACACTAGCAAAACGCAAAAGCAGCAAAAATTGAGTCAGGAGGATTGAGGGGAGAGAAATGGTCTGTGCCTACCACCTGCAGAACCAGAATGTTTTTTGGAGTTTATCCTGATGTTGCAATCACTTGTGTTCCTAACTGGAGAGATCCAAATCCCACAGATTTAACTAACTACGTGTATGATTATGACGACTAGGTGTTCACATAATTTTTTGGAGCAGTGTAATAGGTAAATCTCAGAAGTTTAAATTATTTACACCTTTTCAATTTATCTTTAAAACGATCATAGAGAATTTAGAATGTATCACTTAAAACACATATCTGCAAAAACAATTTTCCTACAGACAAAGGAGACAAATTCTGCACAAAACAACTTTCCTTATTAGTATTAACAGATCCTTTACAAATGTCATCTTGCAGTAAATGGCAGCACTGATGCCCGATGTAGCATTATTGAGGCCACTTGTGACAAGATTACAATTAAGATTTGGTTGCTTGTAACATTAGTAGTGACACATGAATGTCAAAAACAGTTATAAGCTGTCAACCAAAGCTTGACAACACGTGGGAAATCAGGTCATAGCGCCATGTGCCACTAATCTGATGTTGCCAGGGTAAAACTCCTGGGGAACTCCTGTACTGTAAAATATGTTGTTTGTTCCTGTCGACCATTTAAAACTTCTTAATCTGTTTGTTGTTCCAAACGGCACAAACTACTCATGAGCCTCAGTGGCTACTGGATAAGCAGAAGACACCAGTAATGCCAGTTCAGATAAAGGATTTGTGGAAGGAAAATAACTATATATCCTTTAAAATAAAGACATTTTTCAAATTTTTTTAAGGGCGCCTTTCAAGATACTCAAAGTGACCTTACAGATACAACATCAAATATCAAGCTAACCCAAAGCTACAATAAATAAAAGAGCAAAGAACAGTGGTCACACAGAATAGACGAGTCTAAAAAGTTGAGTTTTGAGGCGGGATTTTAAGTTAGGGAGAGTCAATTTCACGGGTGGTTTGTGGGAGAGAGTTCCAGAGATGAGGGGCTGCACGGCTAAAAGGTCTGGACCCCATCGACGAGACGGGCAAGAGGCATAGTGAGGAGCACAGAGGAAGATGACCGTAGAGTACGGGAAGGTGCGTATGGATGGAGGAGGGGAGAGAGGAAGGGAGGTGCAACTTTATGAAGTGACTTGAAGGCGAGAAAAATATTATAGTCAATTCCGTGTTTGACAGGGAGCCAGTGAGGTTGCTGATGAAAAGGAAGATTTGTTCTATGGAAATGGTTCTGGTAATGATGCGGCCAGTGGAGTTCTGATGGCGATGTTGTTGGGAGTGAGTGATGGTCGGAGACGGTTGATATTGAGTAGCTGGAAATAAGCAGACCGAGTGACATTATTAATGTGTGCTTCAAAAGATAATGTGCTATCGAGGATGATAGCCAGACTCATGACTTGGTTGGAGGGATATACTACGGAGTTGTCGATAGGGAGTGAGAAAGTGTTGGATTTGGCCGGAATGGTTTTGGAGCCAACTAGGAAAACATGAGTTTTACTGCTGTTCAGTTTGAGAAAGTAATGCGAGAGCTGGATTTCAGTTTTCTATGAACCCATGGATTAAAAAAAAAAAAAATCTTATGTGCACAAGATAATTATCTTATGCGCACATGATGGCAGAATAAAAGAACAAAATTAAACTAAAGCCTATGACTTTGCCCATTGGTCTGCATTAGTAATTGACCGTTGCGTGTTTCCATATTCTATCTACCTGGGTGGGTCCTTAAGATGCATGGGCAGGCTGCAAAAGTAGAGCCTACGTATGGTATGCAATATGACTGTCATTTTGCCAGTTCACGCAAATGACCAGACTAGATGGTATACTAAATACAAAACAGAGATCATTCCCTGGAGTATCTACAAGCGGTGAGTTTTCCAGGCAAGTTTTCTTAAAATATGAATCACCATTTGGAAAGCATTTTTCTTGCTACAGTTTAATTTCCAATATTGATAATAATTTCAAATACTGATAAAAAAAACAATTGGAAGGAACTAAATTTGAGTGAATGTGGCAGAGTGACAGAATGTGAAATAGGCAATCGAAAAGGTTAGCAGGGAAGCTATCGAGTTTGCTGGAAATTTTAAGGTCTGCGTAATATAGACACGGTCATTCCTAACTTACCTTACTGAAAAACTGACTTCACTACAATCCAAATAGCTTTTCAAACAGGTGACATTCCTTCTGTTCTAAAATCACCCATGGGACACTTGACAACTGTGCTGCAGGCAATACCATCAGCCACATTGAGTTGAACCTGAATCAGTTTCCCTTCACATACATACATTTATTCTTGTGAATCTTTGGAATGAACTGCGCTGCAGATAAGTGACTCCCAATAGCTGTGTAGAAGAATGGGGATCCTAGTTAAATTATATTGTAAATGCAGAAAATGAGAAAAGCTTTTGTGACCTCAGTCAAGGAAAAATACTCCTTGCATCCTACTGCTTTAGTGTAAATCTAGTCTACTGCAATGAGTTTCTCTGATCTAATAATGTCTTAATTAGTAATAAATAAAGTAATGGAAAAACGAACTTCAAACATATTTTGCGCCGTCACTTTTAAAATATAGTCCTCCCAAATTGACTACTTCGACCACGCAAGCAGGTAATTAGATGTTTACTGTCTTCAAAAAATACATTAATTGAAAAAAAAACAAAAAACTAAAAAAGCCACACTCCATCTCCAGAAGATTCTGGCTAAAATGAGAATCACGTTTGTTATGCTTTGAATTGCAATCAAGATTCTCACCCATTTTTTTATTTTGTTGAACTCAACAGCGTAACCTCTCCGGCTTCAGAAACATCCGGGTTTATTATGCTAGCTCACACTTAGTTTAGCTTTGACTCGTGGTTGGTGACAGAGACTGGACCAACTCTGAAGCATAGAACGGGCTTTTCATTTTAAACAGCCGGATAAATATACAGCCACAGAAGATTGGCTCCATGTGACGATAAAAATACACTTCCAACAGTACAGAGGTTCTTCAGAATGCCTTCATGTGGCTATAACTACATAAAGCTGGGCTTACACCGATTACACAAGTGACACATTTTTCACGTTTAGATACAAATGTTGAATGTACGTTAGCATGTATATGGCAAGTCCCTCTATATGTTAGTATCAAGCTAACTGACCAAACACTGATTATTTTTCTGTAAAATTATCAGTGCTTGGCACTGTTTACTGCCTCATATTTGTGAGGCAGTAAACATTCAGACTGTACCTACAAGCCTTTATCTCTCATTTCAAGAACGGGTAATATGCCAAAGTGAACACTAATGTTCGGGGGGAGCTGATTAAAAGGACAAAATTAAACTGCAGCCTCTAGCTGTTCCCACTGGGTCCGGCTCTGTGTGCTGATAGGGAAGAGAGCCTGTGTAGAGCCTGTGTAAGGGAAACACTGCAAGCATGGGCAAGTAGTAATTTCAAAATAAAGGCATATCTTAAAAAAGACGATATACTGTATATCGGTATTTTGACTTTCCATTGATTTGATTGGATTGATGTTCAACAAAGCGATATACCGATATGGATCTATTTATTTTTACACCCCCCAAAACGAGCTACTGAGTATAGCAGGTACCACTCTGAAAGCTGTGAACCTCTCTTATTCTTCATTTCTTATTAGTCCCAAAATGCAAATTTCAACTTTATGACTAGACATTACTTATTCTCTTTACAACGCGTGGTGTCACCATGGCAATTCAGATGCACCGCCACTTCGCACAGGTGCATAGACAGAAGAACACTCTGACGTCGCCGATTAAGTCAAGACCCTTCCAAAATTTCTAACATGCCAGAAAAACCTTTCCATCATCCGACCCCTGTTCGGGAGTTGCTTATCGACACTTTTGATCACACGTACACTGCGCAAAAAACAACAAAGGACTGACATCGTCAGATGGCAATGCAGTCCTGAGGGTCATTCGCATTTGAGAATCAGGCTCAAATTGTACAGTGTACGCCCACAGCTTCAGACACAAACTTAAACTTCCCTAATCCCCCAAGTCACATGTCCACAATAACCATAAGTCCACCATCTTGAAAAGCCAGGCCTGGATCGTGACAGCGAGTTGGAACACAAACTGTTCTCCAAGTTTAGTCAACTGGGTGCATGGATTTACACATGGCTCTTTTCTCTCCTCGTGTGTCACCGGGAAGTACTTTGTGGTGAGGGTTAAGTTGAATTTATACATCTGCAGAGCTGCTCCTTGGAAAGACATTGTATGCAATTACTTTGACATTCATCATCTTATCTGAATTCAGAAAAATTCCACATCTCAGAATGTGAACCTTTTCTCGGCAGAAGCTAAGTGTAGTTGGATGGTGGATTCATCTTGTTCTACACCTTTTTTCCCCTGCCTTTTTTATTTGTATTTTTCCCCTCACACAGGCAAACAGCTTTCTCCTCTGGTCTCTCTGTCTTTCCCATTTCTCATTTGTGTCACCTGATCTAACACACCAATTTTATTGGCTTAGGGAAAAATGCCATTTCTTTGCTGTAGTTAATGTTATGAATTAAAATGTTGTATAGTCGTTGCGCTTCTGAAATTACCACATATATACGTCTGACTCAAGATCGCAACCTTTTCACAATTAATTCCCCAGCCACATACATACACAAACATTACATAAAAATTGTTGATTTACAATGACATTGAACATTTTGATCTCTGACTGTATTGAGAGACTACAGTCTGTCAATGATCCTTAAACACAAGTGGTCAGAAGCGCCTGTAAACGTATCAACATGCGAGCCAGCCAGGTGGTATGATGGGATGGTAGGTATAATTTGAAACCTACAACCAGAAGATTTACAAAGCAGTATTTGGTGCCTATATCAAGGACAAAGAACATTTGTAAAAACAACTAAAAACTGGTGAGAAAGCACAACGACACTTGTTACCTTACAAACAAAGGACAGGATCAACCATCATGTAAAACAGAAGGTAAATGTTTCTGTTTGCCAAATTATACAGTTGTTTACAAAGCTCCTCTCGATGCATGTAAAAAGAATTACAAAAGACTCTGACACTTCTATGTTATAAAAGGTTACTTAATTATCATTTCGTCCTGAGTAAATAATTGCGGAGCGTTTTCACTGCTGCATGATCTGTGCTGAGCTTTCTAGACCCCTGGTATTTGTCTGACAATATTTAAGAAACATACATTGAATGTAAACTCCTATCTTTATGACCTTTTGTTTGAGGAATTAACTCAAACAAACAAAAAAAAATAAAGTCATTTACATTGCCAGCTGGGATTTTTTAGTTTGGAAGGCAATGACATTCTTATTTGACAGCAGAAACCACAAACCTCAAGGGGTGGGTGTGCGGTGGTTGTGCTGTATCACAATATGTTAAAAAAACTTGCAACGTATCCAGGTAAGTCACTTCTACTCACCAAACAACATTCAACAGAATGGCATAGACAGAAAGTCTGCTCGCCTCTATGGCTCATTTAGAGCAAGGTCATCCAGGCACTGAAAAAACATTTACAAATCCATCTCACTGCTGGGGCATGGTATTGGCACTTTCCTAAACTGATGTGTCAAGACAGAATTCAGTTAAAATAGGTCAAAGAACCACTGGCATTTGAACAAATTTTCCCCAATGTTCATCCCAGATGAGTTCTTTTATGAGACAAGCTAGACCAAGCATTTTTTTAAATTTCAGATAGAAGCACTTATCTCCTTTGACAACTGCAAGATCCTTCATGGGGAACAGAGAGAAAGAGAGGCCTCCCAGTAGCACATGGTGACTGTAGCATGCAATGGCATGCATGCCTGAGGATGAAACAGCCATGACCTCTTCAACAAACCGATCGTCCATACCAATGACTTTTTCAATAAGACTGGTAACCAAGCAGGGTAAACTGAGCCTTCCTGTCAGTAAAAACAAAACCAGTCCCGCAGACTCTGATGTATACGAACAAGAAAAAGATCATTACATTACGTTCATACACTGCTTTCAAGGTCATTTTTAAAGCACTTCAACATATTTGTCTTTAAATAAAATAGCACATTAATCAGTTCAATCTCAGTGGATGATGCAGATTAGGTTTTTTAATCATAACTAGCGTTATGCAGATCACACACAATGCGCTAGGGCTTCCATACAACTAAGTAATGATCTGTTCAGTCATTTCCTAAAAGAAAACCGGAGTCCAGAGTGATCTATGCCAGCAGCATGTCACTAATCATAGAGTAGTGATTAACAGAAAAAATGGTTGGTACCTTGGCTTTTTGCAGAATAATGAGCAGAAATGAAATTTTGCATCAATGAAACAAATTACATTTAGGCACACGATAAAAAAAAAACGGATTGTCTCGTTTAAAACGATAACAGGATTATTTTTTGAGCGATCCTGCTAACTGTGCTTTGCTGCATAATTCAGATATTTATCTGGGTGCGCAATGTTGAAACATACAAATTAGATTATTATTTGCGATAATATTGGGCAACAAGACGTTCTGAGAAAACTGAATAAATGCCTGGACAAAGGGGTCAACGATACATAAATATTTAGCTTTGTTAAAAGCGTGGTACGGAATTAGCTTGCTAACATTAGCAGCTATCAGTTAGCTGACGTTAGCTACTTCATTGATCATGATAATCAACGAGACGCCCCAAAATAAACACTGCCAAATGTCAAACGATACGTACATCCTGAGCATAAACACGAAATATGGTATATTTGTGGCAACATTGTGTTTTACGACCTATATTTCCCTCTCTTTTCCCCATCCCCCAACCCGCATTGTCTGTCTCAACTTTGACTATGAGCCAATCCTTCCAGACAAGCAGCCTGCTAGCGTTAGCTTGCCGTAAGACAGCTAGCATCTCCACTAGCATTGGGTAGCAACAGGCTAACGAGGCTACCAGTGGAACAGCCCGTTCTCATCTAGCATTCCCATTAGCATTTGCGCGACTGTTTAGATAGCAACAAGCTAACGAGGATTGTTCAAGATGCCGGGCCTTGATTCAACCCTCAGGGGGGTCATTTAAAAACTTATAACCCAAATACACATCCATAACAACCCAAGCACAGCATTTAAATACAACTTCGAATAATATGAGATATCCTCTGCGCGTAAATACTGTTTTAAAACCCTTTTCCCTGGCCGAAACAAAATACCTGTCATTGAGCTGATCTTCGGTCCCGGGCAACGGGTGAACCACGAAGTGTATAGATGTCATGGGGTCAATCCAGAATCACACAGAAACGTGTGAACGTTGAAGAAATAGTAACTCTGTCGATTACTGTATATGTGTGGGTTCATAGGAATCGTTTAATGGCGAAAAGGCTCGAGTTTAGATCCCAGCCTCCTCACCCACATGCCGCCATCTTAACTCTAGCAAGCTGCTGCTGTGTGTTGATAGCGCGCATGTAACGGCTCCGCTGGTTGGGCCCCGAACACAACCAGGAAATGTGTTACAAGGGACCGGATTGGACCACAGGAGAAAGGCAGGAAGACTGTAATCAAACATTACTATACCTTCACGGTCCTCAGTCTTTGTTCTCATCCTGCCCAGCTCCCGGATCTTTGTTTATTAGCATTTAAAGCACCCCCATGCCAACTGCTGTACTGCAGAGGCTCAAAAAGGGTTAAGTGCACCCACTCCAGGTTAAAAACTAAGATAAGAGGTTGAAACTATGAAAAGATAAGGCGATAAAGTAACAAAACACATGCCTGATTATCATTCTGGCCTCCAAGATTGAAGAAAAAAAAAAAGAGCCTTCCACGAACCCCCACCAGATAATTAATAATAATTCCAGATGCCTAATTAGTCTTGTCATTAAATTCAGATAAAAAGCACCATTGTTTGAGTACAGTTCTGTCCGTATTGCTAATGATTTTTAAGTATGGTCAATACAAAGTGATCATGCATTATTCATTATTATTATTATTAATCAGTCATTACATTATAACCACTGACAGGTGCAGTCCAAATAATATTGATTATTCAATGGCTCCTGTCAGTGTGTGGGGTAGATCAGACAGCAAGTAAACACTTTGTCATAAATGTTGATGTGGTCGGAGCAGAAAAAAATGGGGCTCCTTAGGTATCGGAGAGACTTAAATAAGGGTCAAGTGGTCGGATGACATCTCTAGAATTTCAGGTCTTATTTAGTGTTCCTGGTCTGCAGTGGTTAGTACCTACCAAAGACGTCTAGGGAAGGACGACTAGTTCCCAAGGACACAAGTGTCCATTGCTTATAGATGCACATGGGAATTGAGGGCTGTAGCATGTGTTCTTTGATCCTGAAAAAGAGCTACCGTTGCACATATTGCCGAATAAGTTCATGCCGGTTCTGGTAGAAAGGTTTCAGAACACAAAGTTCATCACAGCTTGTTGCATAAGGGGCTACATAGTCAAAGACTGGTCAGATTGCACATGCTGTTCCAAATGAGCATCTGTGGGATGTGCTGGACAAATAAGTTCAGTCCATGGATGTCCAGCATCACAACATGCAAGACTTAATGGAGCTGCAGCTACATCTTGGTGCCAGATGTCAGTGCAACTTCAGAAGTCTTGTGGAGTCCATGCCTCGACGGGTCAGAGATGTTTTGTCAACAAAAGGAGGATCTACACAATATTAGGCGGGTCGTTATTATATTTATATTTATATATTTTATTTATTTTCAACAAAAATACTTTTTGGGAAGTTAAAGGTTCAATCACAGGCCCCTCTGTTAAAGTGTCCCTGTGCAAGACACTGAATCCATGCTCCTCAATGAAGATTGTTCTTCTAACACTATGAGCTTCATATAGATTTTAATTCATTTGTAACAAATAAATAATTAAATTGTACTTAAAATGTCATGGTTTGAGCTAAAGGAAGGGAAAATATAGTAGCCCCAACTCTATAAAACAAACAAGGCTTACCATTTAGTCACTAAATCTTAAGGGAACAACTTGACATATTTTCAGCACCTCTCATAGAATGGAAAAATTCACATGGGACTCCAAAGTTAAAGCTACTATTCTTACATTAGTGTTATATTTAAAAATGAACCAGCACAGAGTTCTTTATGGGAGAGGACTGGGAATCTGTTCAGCCAGTGCTCTGCCTCATGGAAAAACAAGCACGTAATATCCCAATAAACCCAGTGAAAGCTGGGAAATAGTTCAAGCAGCCGTGGTTTGATCAAGCTAGCCTGGTTTGTAAACGAGAGAGCGAGACAGAAGAAATGTAGGCCCAGGAATAACCTCAGAGAAATCTGACTAGAGAAAAGTCTGTTTTTAGGAGTAGTCAGCACCATTTTATTATTTACTGTGCCCTGGGCGTAAGAAAGGGAACTGGTCTCGATATGGCAGACGTAAAAATCAGGGGCAGGGAAATCATCACTCATCACTTTATAGAACAAGAGATGACATGTTATTGCTCGAGTAATAAAAAAAAACAATAATGTATTTTGTATATGTGTTGGAAAAATACCGAACAGAAGATTCTATAGCACAATTAATCATTACGAAATACTTTCATCTTGGACAGGTTGTCAGCGAAATAGGAATGTCAAAAAAGTAAAACATTGAACATTTTGGTGTAAATAAGTGAAAGGACAAGTATTTGATCATGTTAATCGACTGTTTAATCCAATGAGAGCATTTGCCTTTTCGTACCAGCAGATGGAACGTTTAAGCTTTTATAATGACATCAGAATTACTTTCAGAGCGAAAAACTAAAGCTGAAAGTTTTTGTCCCCTTCCTGCATTGCTCTTCAGTGTATTTACCACAGACCTGTTTTATTGTCAATATTTGTTTTAATGTATTTTCATCTTGTCTGCATGTCCCTTGTATATTCAGTTTGCATTTTTGTGTAATTTGACATGCATGTATGTGCCTGTATGTTTTATATTTTGAGGCAACAGCAGGTGGACTCTGTAGGCCAACCCGTTTAGGTGTAATCTAGACAAGCTCTTCGATGAAGAATGTTGAGAATATACCTAACTGTATTTGTTTTGTTAAAAATCTTTGTGGATTGATGGAAGCTTCTCATGATCTTGATTTGGCCCAAATGGACCTAAATCCTCCGTGAATCTAGTATGGCTGATATTCTTTCTGACATTTTAATAAATCTAACATTTTTTTTGGACCCAAAGGTGCCGTACCCAAACACAGAGAAGCAAGAACTGCTTATTGCAAAAAAGTGCAAAATGGAGTGTGGGGGCAGGGCAGACAGCTGGTCACAGCGTAGCTGAAGCCCAGCAGAGTCCTCATATCACACATATCAGACAGGTCAGCTACCAGAGTGCAGCAGGTGAAGACAGCAGCTAGAACAGTAAACCTGGGAAAGAGAAATTGTATCCAGAGACCAAAAATGGTTTGCAAAGAATGTCAGAGTGCTAAAAACAGAGTAATAAGCCCAGATACCCCTGGGACAAACAGACAATCTGACGAGGAATGGCATTTAGAGCCTGGGTTTATATACAGCAGTTCACATGTGGGATAATGAACCACATAGAAGTCAGGTGTGCAGATGGTGTAGTAGGAAAAGTGAGGAGACACAGACAGGTAGCCACACTCTGGTAACAGGCACAAGACTGGGAGAGAAAGACAACAACCGGAGGGTAAGGAAGAACACCAGAATCACCTTAAAAATCATATTTCCATGTAAAACACAAACCATAAAATTGACAGAAAAAGTCAAAATATAATTGGTAAATTTAACTGTGAAGTTTGGTAAGGCAGGAACATAGTTTGAGAGATATGCTCTGGACAAGATGACAAAATTTAAGACTCCTCCCTCACAATCATATTTACGAAAAGATCAAAATATAAAAAAGGAGTAACTACATATCACGTTTACAGTTTGATGTAGCTAGTATGTACAGTGTCTCCCTTTCATTTCTATTCAGGGGGGATATTTCATTTGTGACTGTAATTTTTTGCTTATCCTTTTTGTAATAAGGTTCTTTGATATTACCGGAATACAACTAAGAACAATCATCCAAGGCCTGTACCCAGTGTTTTACTTGTTTTGAATTAAAGAAATTTAAATTTAAATTATTTGCTATTTTATACCTTTATTCCATTACATCTCAAAGGGAAGTATTCTACCTTCTACTCCATTCAACACACATGCGTCTGACAGTTACTGACAGAACCCTTCCTCTCCTGTAATAACAACGTATCTTCAACTATGTCGCGTTTAAACGTATTTGATAAACTGAAGGATAAGTTTAGTTTAGCTTACTTCTTAAGCTAAACTAAAAATTTCTAAAAACTGTGTTGGATTATTTGTAAAATGCCATGAAATCGAAAACCGGCTGATCTTTTTAGAGACGTGGTTCTCAAAGGACGAAGATGCTCTAAGCAGGCTGTGGTGAAGATGTTGACCGAACTACACTGCTCAAAATTAGGGGAAAGCCAAAATCACACATTAGATCTCAATGAACAAAATATTCAAGTTGAAAATATTTATTGATATACATTGCGTAATTTGTTTAGAACAAAGTTATGCAAGAGCGATCAATGGAAATCCAAATCATTAAACCATTAAGGGCTGGATTCCAAATGACACCAAAAATCAATGTGAAAAACTGAAATCCCAGACTGATCCAACTCCAGTGAATTTCATCACAACAACTCATAGTGTGACCCAGGAGTGTGTTTGACCCCCACATGCCAATGGGACCTCTTGAAAATGTCTAACTTAACAGCAGTCAGGGTACCGTTGGCTGGCCCGTGTAGGTCTGTGAGATCATCCACTGTGACGGTCTGCCCAGTGCTGGCCTGTGAGCACAGGTCCCAGGAGAGGACATCGGGCCCTCTTGTCACCCTCACGCAGTCTGCTGCTGACAGTTTTGTTAGTAGCCCACTGGAGGTCATTTTGTAGGAATCTGGCAGTGCTCCTCCTGTTCCTCCTGACACTGAGGAGCAGATACCAGTCTGACTGCTGGATTGTTGTCCTTCCACGGACCTGTCCAGCTCTCCTCATGTAACAGCCCGTCTCCTGGCATCTCCTCCATCTCTTGAGACGGTGCTGGGAGACGCAGCAAACCGTCTTGCAACTGCAGGCAGGGATAATCCACCCTGGAGGAGCTGGAATACCTTTTCAGTGTCAGTGGGCTGCACAGGTACATCAGTCTTTAACATTTACAGCAGTTACGTAGTGAATAAAAAAAGTAATACTAATCCAAAGTATCCAATATAACGGTATGACACTGAAATATAACATTCTACTACCCAGAGAGAACTTTCAGATTTGATTTTCTTGCACATTTTGCTTAAAAATACTTTCATACTTTTAAAAATAATTTGTTTTAGGTGGATTTTGAATGCAGGACCTTTCAATTTAGTGGAGTATTTTAACAGTGTGGTATTAATACTTTTACTCAAGTCAAGTATCTGAATATTTCATCCACCACCTGCTCCTTGAAAATATTCCAAAGACAACATTTTACTATATAGTTGGTAAAAACAATATATCATTATTATGTTGTTACATGGAAAATTGCCCAAGGTGTACCCGGCCTCTGGCCCAATGTCAGCTGGGATAGGCTCCAGCACCGCCGCAACCCTGAATGGGATAAATGTTTACTCTTAATGAATGAATCAATATACATATTTTGTTTTACAAGATTAAATTCATTGATTTTTACAAATATACTTTCATTCAGAATGAGATGCCAGTGTTATGTTTCAAAGAGGCTGGAAAAGTTGTGGAATGTTCAAAAACACTTAGTAACAATCCGCAGGTACTTTTAAAGGTGATGGAACCGAGCAACCAATAATTCCAGCTCTATTTGGTGTCAGGGAAAATGACCCATGATTCAGAGTATTTCAGTTCCACATTCAGTTAAGTTCCTCATCGTTATGTCATCTGCAGCATATGACCAGATGAGCAGATGTATCTTTGTTGTATAAACTATTTTAGAATGTCATCCAGCAGGCAGAGAGTCTCGTAATTCTCAAATGGACAAACCTTGGAGGGAGCTTCACAGAACTTATTTAAACCAGACTAACTATTCTCTCTCTCTCTGCCAGGCTTAGTACCTCCGGGTTGGATTTGTGTTTGCCTTTTTTTTACATGGACAACATTCCCACAAACCTTTCACTCATCCATACACCTCTATCATCATATATATATTTATATATGTATGTGTGCCTATAATATGTCCTATTAAATAGTATATCTTACGTTTTGTCACCTTCTGAATGTCTGTTTGTTGGAGCTGCTGCAACGACAACATTTCCCTTTGGGGATTAATAAAGTATTTATCTATCTAATCTATCTATTAAAGTGACTTAAAATGGCATGCAGCCCTGTCTCAGTTCCACTCTTTATCACATGCTGTGCAGCGGCTTGTGACAACATAATCAACAGCCTGATGCCGAAAGAGAGCAGCAGCTTCGATGACGAGACGTTCATTCTGGAGTAACTGGTTGATGTGAGCCTGTTGTTTGAGTTAGGATTGGATTAACAAATTTGAATTACCGGTCTCTGAGAGTCAGGAACTGATCAACTGAGCTGAATATGTTTACAAATTCAGATGCCTGAAAAAGATGGTCGTTTTTAATCATGCTTCATAGATGAGTTGGTAGTGCGACCCAAAATATGCTGTAACCTGTATTTAAACTTAACTATAATATGATTTATGCGTGTTCTTGCATTCCGTTGTTTATGTTCTTGTTCTGCCAGGGTCCGACAAACTAAATGCATCACCCGCGTGGGTACCTGTCTGTTTGTACTCACCGGGTATAAGCAGGTGACCTCACATGGCCAATATCTTCCAGAAACACCTTGCCTGTGTGACCTCAATGAAACTCAAAAAGACATTTTGCAGCTCTTCTCACTTTATTGAGATACATCCAAAACAAGGAGGAAAGTAAACACCAGGAGAGGAAGGCTTTATTGAACTTGCTCAAACGTCTGCTGCATCTCTATGAGGATCGAAGAACACATTCCTGTAAGCGCTGCACCATCCATTCATCAGCAGTGACTAGTAGGGGACTGTGTGTCTGATAGTAGACGTCACATATGGATCACTGGACTCATGGTTCTTTCTATTGACTGTTTCACTAACTGATTGTCATACCTGTTCCAGTCTGGCCACCTGCCCAGATTCTGTGAGTGAGCCCTGCACAGATCCTCCCTTCTCACCTGAGAAACAAACAGATGTCGTGTCTATTGAAGGAGATAAGAACTTAAACGCAGATGTTTCATCTGTTCAGACATCTGACGGACTGAGTTATAGCCTAATTGAAAAATACTCCTCTGGTCATCTTCAAAGTTTGCTGGAGAGGATCCTGACTAGCTTTTGTTCCAGCTGGTGTCCAAGTGTGGAGGACTGATTACATTTCAAAATGTGCATTAATGCACATAAGATTATATTCATTACATATTCTTCTGAATATTCCACCCTTGGTAAAACCAACTTTAAGAGAAATACTACAAGAGTCTCCGCTGCTGCTGTTCTGGATGTGCAAAGTTCAAATAATAAGCAGAACTACAGCCTCTGCTGGTAATACAGTGTTACAGAGGTCTGCTTTGAAAATTCAGCCACCATCTTAAGTTTTCGTCCATCATTCCTCAGTATTCTCATTCTTGAGGAACGGTCAGTTTGAATCATTCTGGATGATTATTGCTGCAGCTGGTTGACAATCAAATATATCAGAATGTTAATGTTCATGTTGCGACTGGTTAAAGAAAAAAATCAATGAAAGGTTCTCTGTTCGATGGTGGTGAGATTAAATTAGTCCCGAAGCTCAATCTGTAAATCCTGACAGATTGGTCATTAAAATAATTTGTCCTGACCGCCATCTCTAATTTAACTTCCAGGAACTACCTTACATAAACGTTTCCTAAGTTTCCGTATTTTGATTTCAAAGATCCCTTTGTGCGTCTTCCTTGCTTTTCTGAAGAAAAAGATTATTAGTTCAAAAGCAGTAATTTTATATCAAGATCTGTAACTTTGGGATTAAGGTTCAACAGAGTGTTGATAAATTACTTTTTAAATTGCAGTTCTTGCTTGCGGTAAATTAACTGACAGTCTGCTTAGACTGCTTTCATTATTAAATAAAAATGTTGAATTCTTATGCTATCAAAAATATCACATTTTCATGAAATATATACGTGTATATATATATATATATATATATATATAGTTGTGTATTGTTATGCATTGGCATTAACAGTTGTTCATCATTCATGCTTATTTGAATTAAAGTTATATTTAGAACAGAGATTTATTTTTGAGTAATACAACATATAATTACAACAGTTAAATAACACACCACTAATGATAATAATAACAATAATAAAGAAATGCGATGAAAATGACAATATTAACCACTTTAATATGAATATATAAAACTGATCTAGACAATAGAACATCGACACATAATCAGTGCAGCCTGTGACAAACGTATGTTGTTGAACTTCATCACTTAGCGAGCATCAAATAAGGAGCAATGACACAAACCAGAGCAGCTTCCACACTCACACATTGTAACGTGACTATGAAACTAGTACGACATTAGAGAACTTACTTTCTGGTGATCTGAACGCAAACAATCCACAAAAGAAACCAACAAAAGAAACCCACAAAAGAAACCCACAAAAGAAACCCACAAAAGAAACCCACAAAAGAAACCCACAAAAGAAACCCACAAAAGGTTACAGCAAGCAGCAATCAACATTTACAGTGATGAACACCACATATGTGTGTTTGCCTGCCTGTCTGTCTCTCTCTCTCTCTCTCTCTCTCTCCGTA
This sequence comes from Lophius piscatorius, assembly GCA_009660295.1. Lineage (NCBI taxonomy): Eukaryota > Metazoa > Chordata > Actinopteri > Lophiiformes > Lophiidae > Lophius > Lophius piscatorius. Next base: position 70,085 of record VRLP01001339.1, read on the forward strand.
TGTCTCTCTCCCTCTCTCCCTCTGTCAGCAGACTTTCACCACATTTTCTTCTTTCTTCTACAGGCAGACATGTTATGGTGTAGTAAGCATTTACTTACTGCTCCTAATAAATCTTTTTCAACATGTCTATTAAGCTCATCCTCCGTCACACCAGAGAACGAAAAGCACATTCTGGGTCTCACAGTCCTCTCCCGACGTTCAAATATAATAAAATGAGAAATGAGAAACAGACACGTCACATCTGTCAGCTGTGCTTCAGGCTCAGAAAGAAGGAGTCAGGAAAACCTGCCAGCAAGCAGGTCGTCATGGTCAGTGGCCTGGTCAGCTGACTTGTAGAATGATTTATTTTGTTTTTAGAGAGACCTCACACGTTTGTCTAGACAAAGGTCATAACCTAAAGGAACACACATGCAGGCCAATTGTGTCCACCATAACATTAAGAGTGGATGTCAGCACATCTGCTTGTCACCTCTTATTGGAAATGACTGTATCGTCATGGTTACTTTTGGTGCAGATAATTAGAAATATCAAACAAAACAGTATGAGTCTTCTGTGGCCAGCGAGAATCGATCATCACCATCAGCCGCAGGCAATGTGTGCTGTCAATAGACAGAGAGGAGAGCGCGCTCGAGATAGAGAGAGATTCAGAACTTCACAAGCATGTATGTTATAAATCAAAAGTGTAAAAGTTGAATTATTTTTATAATTCACTTCATGTTCCATCACAGAACTAGAGAGAGAGAAGAGGACATTCTGGGCCGCACATTGAACTGGATATTCATTCATTCTGTCATATTGGGCTTCCCATAAAGCAGATTTTCCAGAGACATGCTTCATTGTCATTCATTGATGTCTGTCAACACGTTTCTCTTCACACTGCATTCCTGTCTGATGAAGAGGAGCAGTAGACTGACCAGCTGGTGGTCTAAAAGACAGAGAAGTACATAGAATAATATTTACCATGACCAAATTCCGCTCAGGGCACCAATTTAGCCATAAATCTATACAAAATAAGTAGCAAGGTGTTTTACAGTTGGCCCTTCATTATTTTTTGTGTTTTTTGCCTTTTTAAGGTACTTTATCATAGGATATTATTATATATATTTTGTTCTTAAAAAACAAAACAAAAATGAAACGGTGCGGTGGAAAACTTATTTCATTATTCCATTCCATAACATATATCACGTGTCTTTTCTTTGGGTGGGTGTCCTCTGCTCCATCTGGCAGCTGTCATGCCACCCCTTTGGGGGAGGAAGGAATCAAAGTAATAAAATCGGGCTGTGGCAGCAGGTGCTTTCACACAGGCTAGCATGGATACATTAACAGAGCGGAGAGTTTTAAACACAGGTGAAGTCGTTATGACGTTGGCTGAGGAGGAATGGACATGAGCTGAGTCTGCGTCTGCTGACGGAATCCTGTTGCCCTCTGACCTCTGCAACCTTGCTGCCTGCATCGCTCATTGTGACCCTTTATATAACCACAATTCTGGGACATTATGTGAAACATCAATACAAGCAGAATTACATTAATCCCTTTTAATTAACATACATTGGAATATAAAGCAAAGACAAGACATTTAGAGGTCAAACTGATAAACTTTATTGTTTGATGTATTTATACTTTCATTCGGGATGTGATTCCTGTAACACTTTTGTAAAAGGTTTGGACAGTGGTCTTCATTTTGTTGTGGGATATCAACTTTTTTCTTTTAACAACACTCAGGAAGTCTTCTGGGAAGGGCAGAAGCTAGGAGCTGACGTTTTAAAGGGGAATTCCGTCCCATTCTTGCTCGATAACCGTCTCTGTTGTTGTATTTGGTGCTTAAATATTTGCTTTAATAATTTGACGTTCAAATATTTGTGGGTGAGGTTTATTTTTTTGGTGTTTATTCCCCTGACAGCTAAATAGCTTCCACTCCAATGTAACATCATCAAGTGCGACATTAGCAAAAACCACTATACTGCGTAAAAATAGAGAACACGGCCCCCCGAAACAACATACAGCTCTGTTGGATGTAGTATCACAATATATTGTAGTGTAACAACTGTGTCATGATGCAAATCAAATTCCTTGCCTCACACAGTCTGAGCTAGATTCTACTGAATTGCAAGAACAGTTAAATGTATGTTTTTAGCATGAACTCATGAGGAGCTGTCCCAAACTGGTTCAGTTACATATCTTGCAGTATGTTGAGCTTTACAGGTTTTCCAAAAAGAAAAGAAAAGTTGCACTCCCCAGTCTTATAATTGCTCTGAGTGTAACATTCCTCCTAATGTGAAACAATCCACCTATTCAACAGCTCTGTACACCCTCTAGCTTCACGTGATGTTTTGGACTTTATAAGAAACAGGCTCCTGATGAGTAAAACACCTGAACTCTGAGAGAAACAGGAAGCCGACTCAATGACATCATCAGTGTCAGATAAAAAAACAGTCTACCCCTTTATTTCCTACCATTAGCTTAACCTCTGCGGCTATGCTTTTTCAATTAGAGCCAGGCGTACTCTTTTAGAGGTCCTCATTGACCACAGGTGGGTTTTTGGCTTTTGTTTGGCAGCTCACATGGCAATACATCAGTTATGCGGTGTTTAGGTCAAAAGTCCACTAATGTATTCCATATAAGCTGAATTCCTAGACATACTACAGACAAATCACTCACACGCACACACTCAAGTGACCTTTGAAAGGAATCAAGGAATCCACTTAATTTCCCTCTTTTTGACATTGATATTGATATAATTGTACATTAAACTCATAGTGATGAGTTTAGTGATGCTTTTACTATCAATTTATCTTCACCCCTATATTACATATAAGGTTTCCAGCGGCCTTGATGTAGGCTTATCCTATCCGTCCAATGACAGTGGATTTTGTTTTTCTATTTCACAAAAGTTTCAGTCAGCTCCCCAGTTTCCCCCCCTGACTGTATGAATAGCAAACTTGATGAGACTCCACTGTTAAAGAAAGAATAGAATTATAGGTTTAGATATAATAGAATAGAAGGTAGACTGAGTGTTTTATGTCTTATGATGCAGGAAATTCAGTGGTTTGAACATTTTTGGGACTGCAAGAGTCGGTAAAAGCAGCTATTTGTGTTATTTGAGAAATGGTGACAGAAAAGTCCATTAGTAAACATATAAAAATAATAATCATTTTATTGTTGATTTCATTGTTGTAATTATTATAATTTGATAATGATATCCTCAAATATATACAATATTATTATAAATGATTGATCATTATTAAAAGTAAACAAATCTAAAACATCTGGATTATATATAGATATGTTTTATAGATTAAATTTACCACAGCATTTGTCATTCTGTTATTTAATTGTTTTTCAGTTGAAGCAAATAAAAAAAAATTTAAATTTTTACTATCATGATTATTTTTTCTGTTGAAGTTTTTTTTTTTTTTACTCAAACAGATAAACATATAAATATATGTATATTTTATTTTGTGACTCAGAATTATTTTTAATTTCTTACATTCTTTTTTCAGACATTATTAAACATTGTTTTGTGCCCTACAAATGTATAAAAACGTTTTGCAATAAAGTTTGAGTTTAATACTATATTTTCTATACTGAGTATATGATTAAAGTGCTTTATAAATTAAATGTATTATTATAATTATTATTTATAGTCATGGTGGTAATGGGAGGCCCGGTAACCATCAATCTGCTGATTATTCCATTATATTTGGGGGCGGCCCTGAACATCAACATGTGTGATTGTTCATTGGGCTGCAAACGCCACTTATTTTCATTCCCAGGTAATGAATCTTTCGGTGTATGAAAATCAATCAATCAATCTTTAATTATATAGCACCAGTTCACAAGAACTTTTGTCTCAAGGTGCTTTCCAGAAAGAGCAGGTCTAGACCGAACTCTTTATGTAATTATCTTACAGAGACCCTACAATTTCCTCCGTGAGCAAGCACTTGGCAACAGTGACGAGAAAAAAATACCTTTTAACGGGGAGAACACTCGGGCAGATCCAAGACTCAGGGTGGACGGCCTACTGCCATGACCGGTTGGCTTTGAAAAGTCCAAAAGAAGATAAAAAACTCCTTGTCATTCAAGAAATTATGTGTATTCTTATGGATTTGCTACCTGGATGTAATAAAACAGCGGGAAGTTCGATTCTTTTTAGGGATTCCAACATTCCATGAGTGCAACTGTAAGCATATTTTTTAAACTTTGAACTTATAACTTTTCTCCAGCTGCAGACTGAACCGTCCTGTGTTATTAATATCAGGAGTGTATATTTGTGCTGCATATCTTTTAAATGTTATATTGTGTTTTTATTATTTATTGAGAAAAATGTCTGGAGATCCTGATTAACTATTTTGATAAGAGATGTAGAACTGATCTGGAATCAGTTTGCTCTTTGAACTCATTACAATTTCTCGAGGGATCTTGGTGCAGGGACTGGAGGCCTCTCAATAAATGTGGATACCGCTTGTGTTTTTTCAATCATGGCAACAGGAGCTTCTGGTCTGTGTCAACACATAAGTCAGTTCCACCAGATGCATGTTACTGGCACGCTGCTTCCTCGACACAACAAAATTCCTTTAAGGGCACAAAATCAAGCAAGAGGACTGTCGCCGTTTATGTCTATTTAATTATTTATCTATTCAAATCAAATTCCACCGAAATTCAAGTGTAAGCTTGAATTCAGGTCTTACTTGAGCCTCTTAGGCTCCTGGGACAGGTAAAAGTACTCTGCCTGAGGACCCCAAAGGCTGTGCTGGTGTGTATGGAACTAAAAGATTGGAAAAAATAAATACCTTGGGGCAAAGCTAAGGGCTTTAAAACAATCTGGAAATCTATCCTTAAACATGCTGGGAGCAAAGAAGCTAAATTTGGTGCGCATGCATAAAGAAAATGCAACTGGTCCAAGACTTGATCCCTTTGCCACACCTTACTTTCTAACAATAGAGAAACAAAACTTTAAAATATCAAATTAATACATATGTTATATAAATGTTTAATGTTCTTTTATTCTTGTTTAGATAGTGCTCAGCCTAAAGGGCAGATGTGCCCCTGGAAACTGTGAGAGGTGCTCGTTGTGTGGAGGGCAGAGACTCCCCACTGTTTGGAATAACGATGAGTCAGCACGTCTTTCCATAAACTACTGTTCATCAACGCTTCACTTGTAAAAGTACAATACTTCTCTTTCACAGGTTGAGACGTTTTAGACTGCATCACAACATAAACCGATAGTGTTTAATCCTGGCGCAAATTCCCCCTTTTTTTTTTTTTGAAGTATTGGATTTGTTGAATGGATTAGAAATCTAGAGACTTCATGGGTTAAAATGTCATTGCTAAAGCTATCGGAGAAGCTCCCTCATAGTATTCAAACAGTTTTTGAGACTGCGCCACCGTAGTTTCTTATGGCTTGAAATAATAAAGAATAAAAAGAGGCCAAAAATAAGAGAAATAAGATGGCACTTGTTGATAAATTAGTTTTCAACAGAGATTTGGAAGAAGATTCTAATTTAGCGAGCAGGATTCAGCCGAGGAGCTCATAAAGCGAGAGTTGGAAACCACTGTTTGCAACACAGAATTAAGTTAATAAAAATCTAAGATATGTGCAGAATTGCAGAAAAGTTCCATTGAAGAGTGCAGAATATATCAAAGCTGAGGACTTTGTGCCTCTTGTGTCTGTGAACCTAAAAACATGAGAGCTGCTTGAATAAACTTCCAATTGAATCATCTCCATTATCTGATGCCAACACAAACTACAATAAATAAATAAGGTTTGGAGATCAGGCTCACTCTACCTAGGTTTTTATAATGAATCATTTGAGGACTTTAAGGCATATAATTTAGATAGGCTATTATTCCGAATAGCCATGTGCTATTCGGAATAAGAGACGTCTCTGTGTGTGTGTGGGGGGGGGGTTAGGAGTGGGAGTAAACAGAGAAATAGTGGACGGAGTGAGGGGCGGTTTATTGCAAGTGCCTGAACAGATCCAAAGAGACTGGGAGGTCAGGGACATGTGCATGTTTACAGTCTGGGGCCACTGGATCCACTCTTTCTTCCTCTTGGAACTGTCCTGAGTCATTGCTGGGATTTATTTGAACCTGCAGGAATTGTTGGTTGTTTGTTTTCTTTTACAGGGTAAGTCCTTTTTTTAATTTATTTCCTTATAACTCCTACCAGCCTATCTTTGCATGATTCGATATCTTACTTTAGAAGAAACAAAAAAGTTTTTCTTCAACAGTTTTGAAGAACACAGAAAACAGTAGGCTCTACCAGCTGGAACCTTCATCCCGTATTCGCCTTCATCCTGAAAAACTATCAAAGATAGGGAATGTGCAAAACAGAGATCATATCCCACAAAACGGCGTGACAGGAATCCCAACATTTTATTCACACAGATTTATGAACTCAGTGTAAAAAACACTATTTTATTATGTCTCTCCATTCCTTGTTGGGAACTGTTGTAACATTTCATTATCATGAGCACGGTTGAGATTTGGAAAGACTTTTGAGTAGTATAAACGTAAGATTCATCGATATGTGAGGGTGAAGGAAGGCATTATGGGAAGTGATGAACCCGACAAAATGAAGGTCCACGAAACCTCAGTAAATTTACCCTGATCAACAGTCAGTGAAGGAAACACAGAGCTGTGGCAGAGAGACATCAAACAGATGTGAGGTCAGAGGTTGTTGGCTCTTTGCAGGATGTATTATAGATATGTGATCCATGCAGGTCTCAGGTCAGCAGCTACCAGATAGAGGTCTCTGTGGGACTATTCATCTGCCTTAGCTGTGAATAGACTGAACAAGTCCTCATCCTTAACGGACTGGGAGTGCTCCTCAGAAATAAAGACATTTTAATATCTTACATGCAGCTAAGGTTTTTCTGTTTTGTTCTTTTTATAGTGACGATTTTGCAATTGTCGTCTCAGACGGGTTTCAGACAACGGTGAAGCCTGACGTTTGACCGACAGCTAATGAATAGTTCTCCTGGGGTTTGAATAGGAAAACAGTCTGTGTTTTCTTCTCAGCATCACTTTAAATGTCTGAAGCTCATTCATATGGAGTTTTTATTCCAGTTCATATAATAAAACATTTTTTGATGCTTTTTTGGCCCAGAATAGCCCAAATGCTACCATGTAATTTATTCAGTAAAAATGTTTAATTTTCAGTCATTTTAAATGTGTTATTCTGAAATACTAACTATAGCAAATCCTCTTCTTACTATGTGAACCTTTGTGTGACCAAGTTTGGACAGTATTGGTTATTTCACATCAGATTTTCTTGAAATTGTTTTTTTTAAGCATTAAACTTTCTGATATAGATATTTTTTTCAGAAAAATCTGAAAAGCTTCAGCCTTCAGACTGATTGTGCTCTTACTTCTGACTTAAGCAGAAAATCACATGGAAACCCTCAACCACTGTAGCTTCACCTTGTTTAAAAAATGAACAGGTTAAGATGCATTACATCGGACTATAAATACATTCATTTGGCATATTTTAGTTTACAAAAGTAGTCTTTACTAACAATCATTAGTTGACATAAATTAAGTGAAGTAAGTTGTATAAAATTGATTGTTTTTTTGGATAGAGGATGGAAGATGGACAACCGGTAACAGGTGGATTTACTGTCTTGGTAACAATATACAATGCTAGATATTAATAAAAACATTGATTTATGTCACAGCAAAGGGTTGTAATAGGTGCATATAGCTCTCCCTAGTGGACATAAGTGATATTTTGCTGCCAACATCTCTCTATGGGATCAAAATCCCATTTGAGCCGCAATTTGGGTACATTGGCGTTCCAAACTGAGCCTTCTTTCTTGTCCCATAGAAAACTATATACAATCACTTGAACATTGTGGTATTTCTATCAAATTTGATGCAGTAGTAACCAAATAGTTTCAATTGATTGATTGATTGTTTTATTTCATGGTGTCTTCTTCTTCTTCTTCTTCTTCTTCTTCTTTGGGCGTTCCCTTTCTGGGTCGCCACAGCGGATCAATCATCTGTTTCCATCCAAGAATCCACCAAGCTTGAATAGATTTATTTTTTTTGTGTTTCATTACATATTACTCACACATAGTAACATGTACAATGTTTCTTTTATTTTAGTTCCTACCTGTCCATAGACACCAAGATTATGCAAATACGCCTGATAGTTGTGGAGTTGTTTTCAGTTTATTTTGCGTATGTAAATCAGGCGATGTTGTCATGTCATTTTCAGAGACACACAACTATTGGTCAATTTACAGACACCCATTCACTTATATTGCATGTGTTTGGAAAGTGGGAGGAAGCCGGCGTACTTGCAGGGAACCCATGCAAACATGAAGCAACATGTTGCCCTAATACACTCCAACCTTATGATAAAGGTGAAGGCTATACATCAGCAAATTAACCATTCCCCAATCAACAGGATCAACTGTCCTCAGACAAAAAATTATAAGAAAAATATAAAATGATCAAAATATCGCACAGTTTTTTGTACTTTTTCAAACTTCCTTCTTAACTGTCTGTTTCTTGGTTTTTCACACCTCCTTACAGGCTTGTACTGCATTGGTGGATTGATTCCCAGTTTCTCAGTTTTTTTACTTTTCTCTCTGGTAAAACGTTGCAGCTGTCACATCTCATCAGAATGAGGTCGCTGGCCCTCGGCTTCTTCTGCCTGTTTTGCTGCAACGCAGCTCGACTGGACAGACGCCGTCCCGTACCGCTGGCAGCCAGAAGGCAAAATCAGACAATTTCTCTCCCCAAAGCTGACGGTAAGTAACCTTGTCTGTAATATGTGTTATTTTCTAATTACACTTTTATCCATTTAATTCACATTCAAAAACCTCCTTGTCTTTGGTCACAGACAACATTTGCAAAGCCAATCCGCTGGATTTCGTCTTTGTCATCGACAGCTCTCGAAGCATCCGCCCACATGACTTTGAAAAGGTCAAGACCTTCATCATCAAACTGCTGCAGTTCTTGGAGATTGGCTCAGATGCCACTCGGGTTGGTCTGCTCCAGTATGGCAGTGAGGTCCAACCCGAATTCTCCCTCAACACTTACACCACCAGGGCTGAGGTGGAGCAGGCGGTGAGGAACATGGCACACCTCGCCACAGGAACAATGACCGGTCTGGCCATCCAGTACACCATGGAAAAATCCTTCACTGAGGAGGAAGGGGCACGACCAGCACATCTGCACATCCCACGTATCGCTATGATTGTGACAGATGGACGGCCCCAGGACACGGTGGAGGAGATTGCAGCTCAGACGAGGCAGGCTGGCATCCAGATCTTTGCTATTGGAGTGGGCAGAGTGGATATGGACACTCTTAAGACCATAGGCAGCGAACCACATTCGGAGCACGTGCACCTGGTGGCCAATTTTAGCCAGATAGAAACCCTCACCTCAGTGTTCAAGTCCAAACTGTGTGGAGGTAATGAATCTCATCTTCTCATGACAAAATCCTTCCTCATTTATGCATGCATGTGTATCTGCAGCCTTTGTTTGAGAATCTGTGTGTGTGTGCATGTGTGTGTTAGTTTCAGAGATATGCGAGGTGGTTGACCATCAGTGTCAGCACATCTGTGTGAGCAGCCCTGCAGCATACAGGTGCAAGTGCAGGAAAGGCTTCAGCCTCAATCCTGATGGCAAGACATGCAAAGGTGAGGGAACTCCTATATTTTGAAATTTTAAGAGGCAAGATATTTTCATTTTTTGTATTTGGGTTGACTGTTCCTAGTTTTAAAATATAATTCTACTGACTCATTAGTTTCTCTTCCTGTTGACACGCTGTAGCTGAGGATGTGTGTGCCGAGGTGGATCATGGCTGTCAACACATCTGTGTCAACGTACCTGATGGCTACGAGTGTCGCTGCCGTCCAGGATATGAACTCACCATAGACCTGAAGACATGCAACAGTAATTTTATCTTTCTTCCTAAAGCAGGGTCTTCTCTTCTTCAACTTAACTACTAATTAATTTTACTCTGCTTTCATGTTCTCTTATTTTGAACATTTTATTATATTCCCCCGTATGCAAACCTCAGAAAACTCATGGGTGGATAATTACAAAGAAATGACTCCTCTGATGGACGTTAACAGTGAGTCATACGGGGGCAATTTCCTGGAGCAAGAGTGATTTTTCAATCACCAGAGCAGCTGCAGAAATGTGGTTTCATAGTATCTCTGAATCAAAACAAGAGTGACGATTTGATCTTTCTTGTTGTGGGTTTAACAATCTACACCGCTGACTTTCATTCTTTCAAAAGATGCATTTTAGGGTGACTCATTTTCTCCTATGGTTGTAGATTTAAAAGGCACATAGAGGAAGATACAGCGGATGTTGTTTTAGTCATTACAGCTACAGTACTACTGGTAGAGGAATGTGTAATGTAAATAGTTGTAGTATGAGGAGAAGTTCTACAGGATTAACAGGACACTCATCTTCAGGAATAGACTTCTGTGACCTGGGGAACCACGGATGTGAACATGACTGTGTCAGCGTCCCAGAGTCCTACCACTGCAGGTGTAAGAAGGGCTACGTCCTCAATCCAGATGGCAAGACCTGCAGCAGTGAGTGCATTTTACTTGTCTTAATCGCCAGGGTCGGGTATTGCAGTTCATTTTTCTATTGCAATATATTGCCATACGTATTTTGATTTGCATTTCAATATATTTGAATGACAACATTCAGAAGGTTGGTAGTTCATTCCCTGATCTGTCCCTGAAGTCTGCATGTCGTCTTTGAGGAAGACCCTGAAGCCCAGTTTGCTCCCTGGAAACTTCACAGGGGTTGTAAAGTAATATGGTGCGCCGTTTGTTAAAGTTCCACATGCTGATTTTAACAGCAACATTTTTCCACATTTAGTTCCGAATATCAAATCTTAATCTAAATGTTATATCTTAATGTTGAATCTAGATCTAAATGTTAAATCTAAATGTTGAATCTAAATGTAAATGTTAGATCTAAATGTTGAATCTAAATGTAAATGTTAGATCTAAACGTTGAGTCTAAATTAAAACCCAAATGTTATATCTATATCTTAAATCAAAAATCAAAAATTTTAGATCTAAATCTTTCGGGAATATTCAGGCATCAGTGGAAGAACCAGAATAAAAACATGATGAAGAAAAACACTTTTATCCATTGGACCCTTTTGCACCAAAGCGGTTTTAAGAAGCATATCACTTCATAAAACAGTTCAACAACAAACAAAGGATGGTGAAAATGACTCGGTTAAGTGAAATGCCTTTAGGTTCTTCGGGTAGACAAAACATTCACTCACTGAGGCTTCTGGAACATGACGGACAAAAACTTCTGGTTTTCTGCCATAACCTCGGCCCCAGTCTGTGAGGTCACTGCTTCCTGCTTTTGACCCAGGGGCCTTGGGTTGCTCTTAAGCTCCTGTTACTAGGGGCCAGGACTCTTCCAGGTTAGACTCCGACCTACAACTAACTTAAAAACCACCTTGGTGCGAAAGGGGCAGCATTTACTGTCTACTGTACACAAATGTTTTTCCTCATCAAGCTTTTATTTTGGCGCTTAACATTTAGAATTAGATTTAGAGTTGACACTGAGATATAACATTTAGATTTAGATTTGACATTTAAATACAATATTTAGATCTAGATTTAAAGTTTTAGAGATAAATGTGGAAACAATGTTGCGGTTAAAATCAACATGTTCTGCTTTAGAAGCAGTGTACTATTGTACAGTAGTTCAAAAACTGGGCACAAAATGGAGACATAAATCATTCTACCTGCATTCTTTAGGCTCGATGTGAAGGAAACCCAAAGTAATGCAATTACCTTACTCTGTTAGCATGAAGTTGACAAGATGAGGACACTTAGGAGTTTGTGATGCACTTAAAGTCCAACATATGAGTTATCCAACAAGAAATAGAAACAGATAAGGAAGCAGACTGTATCTTGACAAAATTACAATTGAAATGACGTAGAAAATAGGACCAGTAGATGTAAATGACAGCTTGGAGTAAAACAGATAAACTGGCAAAGGGAAAGCAGAATAAAATAAATGTCTAGCACACAAACGTTTACAGTGATGATGGGGAACAGGTGAGGACTGCGGACAGGTCGAAATACTGACCAATCAATTTCTAAGGAAAACAAAACAAAAAAGGAAATTATTATGTGATAGGGAAAGTAAACAATGAGAATAATCATTTTCAAAATAAAGTAAACATCGACTTTTACCACAACCATCACGGCCCCCTGGCCCACTGTTCCTCCAATAACGGGAAAAATTCAGATATTGATCTCACTACATCCTACTTTGTATGACTGTACGGAATAATATAAAGTATGCATTATTATTGCATTCAAAATTCCATTCCTCTTTTGACATTACACGCACAGCTAATGGAGGACATGCATCATATTTGCCATTTAGTTATTATGTTAGTAATCCAAATGTCAAAAATAACAATAATGTTTTTTAAAAACATTTGAGTTGAATTAAAAAAGTGACTACTTATTACTACCTACTAAGTTATCCGAATAGAATAAAAGACACTTAGTCCTCTCACAGGTAAATGGGGGGTAACTTTTAAGTTGTGAATAAACTCAACAGGAGGTGATTGGTTTAAAATCACATAAAGTCAGTCCTGTAAAAACTGTAATTAACCTGTAATTATAAACCTAATCATAAACGTTACAACTTTGTTGGCCAAGTTCTTTTACGGTGCCGAACCTGATTTACATTTTCCGCCAAAGTATCCTGTCCCGTTTTGTTAACAATACACAACACTAGATACTAATACAAACACTGATTTATGTTACAGCAAAAGTTTGTAGTATGTGCATACAGTTCCCCCTAGAGGACAAAGATGGTATTTTGCAGCCAAATTCTGTGTCCAAAATTCCATTTTGACACTTTTTAGGTACATTGTCTATCCAACAGTGTCAAATGAAGAGTCCTCCTGGTCCTGTCCCCCTTAAAACTGTGTAGAATAACATGAATTTTGTGGAATTTCTGTCGAATTTGATGCAGTAGTCAGGACAACCTTGTTTTATCCTTGACCTGTAACTGTGCTTCACTCTCCGTTGGTGCCGACGACGACATTTTTTAAGCAAACTGGGAATTGTTCTGAGGATTGAAAATCAAAGCTTGATTTTGCCCGAGTGTTGATACAATGGTCATCTTTTGTTTCCATTTTGATGCACAGATGTGTGATTTCTGGGGCAAAGAAAAAAGTTTAGCACACCCGTTTTCGTGAAAGACAAGAGTACATATTGACCGCTACTTCATCACAGTGTACACCCATATATATATATATATACTCTCAGATAGTAATTAGCATCTTCTAAAGAAATGACATGTCATCTGTTAACAATCCATCTGTTTTCTGCTGTTTCACACCCAGATATCGATCACTGTGCTGGTGGCACCCATGGGTGTGAACAGGACTTCATGAATACAGATAACGCCTGTCTGTGTAAATGCAGAGAAGGCTTCACACTCAGGCCTGATGGGAAAACATGCAAGAGTATGGTTGAATGCACACTTTTATACTAGACTTCTTTCTACATTTTTAACAGGAAGAGAAATTTAAACAATCATGCAAAACTGATTAAAAGCAGATTTCATGCTGTATTGATGTTCTTCTGAAAAATGTATCAGTGGAGTAAAGAAGCTTTGGGATTGAAGTCTGCCAACAGTGTTGAAATGTGCAGAAAGAGTAAAAAGTTTTGCTCACTGATACAATGGAAGAATGCAGGAGGTAGGAAGTGGTGGAAGACAAACTCAGATCTTTTATTTAAACCAAAGTATTAATAGAACATTTAAATATTTCATTGAAAACCTAACCTGAGTAAAGTAAAGTAGCAAAATATGCCTCAGTTTAAAAAGATTATTCATATGATCCCTGACAGTATTTTAATAATTTAAATTATGTTTTCACTGCTGCACTAATGAATATTTTACATGTTTAATGTTGAGCCTATTTTAATGACTTAATATATTGTTGGCTCATTTAATCTTCATCGATGCATCAAATCTAAATGTGAGGCTTTGCATGTTTAAACTAATTCAAGACAGTTTGAATGGTTTACTTACCTGATGGGAGAACTATCCATCTGTCCATCAAACATTGAAAATTTATATCTTTGAAGACATGTTTTTTATAGGACGTGACACAAAATAAAATGTGTAACCTTTTAACTAAAGCTGCTGCAGAAATGCTGTGGGGAAAAAACTACAATATGTTCCCGATGCAGTTTTGTATATGTAGAAATTTAACAAAAATAGTCTTTACTAGGCTAAGTTTTAGACTGGTTACTTGGTACTTGACTAAATCTAATTTGTTTTACTCCACCATGTGTTCCATGTGTTCAGTAAGTTTAATGAAACTAGTTTGAAAATTAAGTTCAGTGCTGCTTCACCTCTGTCTGTTTCCTGCAGAGATTGATCACTGTGCTGGTGGCAGCCACGGATGCGAGCAGGAGTTTGAGAGTAGAGAGGATGCCTGTGTGTGTAATTGCAGAAAAGGCTACATACTCAGGCCGGATGGAAAAACATGCCAAAGTAAGGTTCCAACTAATTTTTATTTCATTTCAACCAAAAACACAACGTTGCAGCTCAATTTGCAACGTCCGCCCCAAACCTGTTATCACCATCTTGATCAAAATACAAGACCAAGATGGAATATTTCCCTATATACTTTTATTTCATTTCATAAATAGAAGTGAATGTGTGTCTATGGGAAAGCAATGCAAATTAATCAATAATGCATCCATATGCACGTAACTATGGAAGCTGAGAGCCGTTATGGTTGCAATTATTAATTATATATATATATATATATATATATATATATATATATATATATATATATATATATATATATTATTATTATTATTACATTAATTAGGAGACCAAGATCTTCTTATTTGTCTTTATTACAATCACGGACAGGCTAATTTCAATGTAATTTATATTAATATATATACATCACAAAATGAAGTAGCATAATATACATAGTGGAAAATGCAACACAAACAAATAAACCGTATAACAAAATAAAGATGAAAAAAAAATGAAGTCAAATGAAATATATCCAAATGAAGAGAGCGCAAAATGGAAAACAAATAACTCTGAAAATTGTGAAATTGAAGAATAAATTTGAAACTGAGATTCCACATTGTACAAAAATAACACATAATTTAAATGTCATGTATTATCAGTTCTGATGACTGTTGAAAGAAAATATTAAGTTTGTTTGCTGTATAATATTTTACCCACCTGTGGTACTGTCCCTGCCCCCAATGAGGTCAAAGCCCACACCATAAGAGTCACAGATCTATGCGATGATGCCGCTGTGGATGGCCTCCCATCTCTTTCTCAGTGGGGCTTCACGACTGTCTGAACGATTTACCCATGAGTCTAAAATCCAACGTGACCACAGGCTCACTGACTTACAAGAGGAAAGTTGATACTGTGATGAATACTCTCCACATCTCAGACGGGACAGAATTTAGGAGCCATTTAATGTTCTCAGAATTCACTCCCTGACTGTTTCCCACAGAGGTCGACCACTGTGCTGATGGGAAACACGGCTGTGAGCAGGAGTTTCGGAACGCAGGAGATTCATTTGTGTGCACATGCAGAAATGGATTCACTCTCCGGCCTGATGGCAAAACTTGTCAGAGTGAGTTCAAGCTCATTCATCTCCATCTGCACTCTGTGAGCTGCAGCCTGGTGGTGGTGACGTACAGATCATCAAAAACACAGATTTATCAGGACACTTTATCACAGTCGGAGTGCCTCAGAATAGATGACAAACAATATTTTTTCTGGTTAGTCTGGTTATTTTAGTTGTTGCTACTGATTTATTTCAGATTTTAATTTCAATATATATTCAACCTTAGCTACATGTAATAACGTCATCTCCAAATGTAGTCCATCCAACACATGTGACGGATTGAAAAGAATGCATTTTTGTGAATTTAAATGGGTGAAAATAAGTTTCCTCCAGAATGTTTTCAGATGTTGATCTTGTCTCTCCTTTTTTCCATTATGTATGTTACATCCTTTTGAATGAATTTTGAGGCAGTTGTGAGATCTGTGTTAATCCGAGCTCTCTCTGTTTCCCTCTCCCTGTGGGTTAAAGGGATATTCTGCGTTTATATTTATCACCATGCAACATTTATACCCTCAGATACAGTGCTGTTAAGAAGTATTGCGCCCTCTCTGGATGTCTTCTATCTTTGTTTATATTTCAACCAAAACAGATATTCATACAAAATCTAACATAAAATGTATTTGTACAGGTAAAAGCCCTGGCACTCAGATACAGAATGAGTTGTTATGTAATCATCCTGTTAACCTCTGTCTGTGTATAATAATAACCTGACAGGTCTGGATCTGTGTCAGACGGTGGGCCACGGCTGTGAACACCAGTGTGTCAGCACCACTGACTCCTACGCTTGTAGATGTTATGAAGGATTTATGTTGGCTGAAGACGGGAAGAGCTGCAAAAGTAAGATATCAACCAGTTTCTGACATGGATCTCTTTCATAATTGTGTCGCTATAGATGTGGAATGTGTATCTTTTTGTTCTGGCAGAATCAGAGTGTGCTGATGGAGTCATGGATCTGGTTTTTGTAATCGATGGCTCCAAGAGTCTGGGCTCGGCCAACTTCGAGTTGGTCAAACAGTTTGTAAACAGCATTGTGGACTCGCTGGACATTTCCAGAACTGGAACACACGTTGGCCTTCTTCAGTACTCCACCAAGGTGCGCAGTGAGTTCTCTCTGAGCCAGTACACCTCAGCACAGGCCATAAAACAGGCTGTGTCCAGGATGCAGTACATGGGCCGAGGCTCCATGACGGGCTCAGCCTTACGTCACATGTTTGAGTTCAGCTTTTCGGCGAAAGAAGGAGCCAGGTCCAACATTCCACGTGTCAGCATTGTGTTCACTGATGGAAGGTCCCAGGATGATGTTTCTGAGTGGGCTACCAAAGCAAAGAACTCTGGTACCCCTCTTACCCTGCCTCGCCAATGCTGTTTTTAATCAAACCAGATGTCTCCTTTAACTGTTAACTTGTTTTTCCATTCATTTCAGGGGTCACCATAAACGCTGTTGGTGTCGGCAAAGCCATTGAACAGGAGCTGAGAGAGATAGCTTCGGAGCCTGATGAGATGCATCTGTATTACGCTGAGGATTTTCACAACATGGGGGAAATTACAAAGAAGCTGAAGTCCAGGATGTGCCCAGGTATGCCTACTTCATCTCAACTTAAAGCAGTGTCTCCAGGAATTGCAAAAGGCTGCAGCTAAACAGTATAAGACTATCAAATGACTAATAATGTCTCCATGTCCAATAGCTGTCATTCCTGCAGGACATTTTACTAAAGCCTTGTCCTCCTTTACATGGTTCATCACTGCCACCTGCTGCTGCTATGCTGACCATTGATCA
Source organism: Lophius piscatorius (assembly GCA_009660295.1). NCBI lineage: Eukaryota > Metazoa > Chordata > Actinopteri > Lophiiformes > Lophiidae > Lophius > Lophius piscatorius. Next base: position 87,508 of record VRLP01001339.1, read on the forward strand.
TTGGCAGTTTTTACTCTGCAAACATGAACACACTCTACTGTGCCCTATCGTCCCTATCGATGTGGATCGATAGGGACGATAGGATCTGAGGTATTGTCTTCTAATTTTTTCTTTCCCCACAGAAAAACCATCGGTTGAAAAGATGTGCCAGTGTGAGAACATCATAATGTTCCAAAACCAGGTCGATGAAAGGCTGATGAGCCTAATGCAGAATAATATCCTTTAAAAAACAAAAAACTGTTGCCCGTGGCAGTTTTCTAGCTGTTATCATTGGAGAGCTCCAGATTGAACCATCCTCCTCACAGTGTTCGGCATCAGTTTGCAGACATGTCCCTTTCCAGATTGATTATTGGTGTCTGAGGTCTCTTTAAACTTCTTATTATCGTTGTAACTATTGAAACTGACATTTATAACAGTGTAGGTTGCAGGGTTTAATCGCAGGGTTTCCTAGGGGTGCCAATAATTGTGGCACGCATGTTTTAGAGAAAATATATTTGTTCATGTTGAGAATGTAATATCATTGTTAGTTTTTTTTAGTTTGGTCACATGAATAAAAGATAAGATAGTGTGAATAAGTTGAATTAAACATCATGGGATTAGACAATTAAGACTTTTTTGCATCTCATCTTATGCTTTTTTTTTAATGTAAAAAATTCTGGAGGGCACAGTAAATAATTTTTTATGTGATTTTGTTCAGATTTGTTTCTGTTATTCTCCATTGTCGGTGGATTAATATCTTAATGATGTACTTAACTATTCAAGAGCATCATTTGAAAGAGATGCGTGTCTTTACCCTTTCTAAGGCAGAGCAATGCTAATGTAGAAACCAAAAATACAGTATATCATGAGTATATCTGCTGTCAGCATAGTATGACCATAATAATATGAATAATATATTTATATTTACATTCTAAAGTTACAAATTAGTTAAAAATATTACATTTAGTTGAATAAATAATGGGTAAATAATAGTTGCCTCTAAACCAGCCAAAAAGGGCTTATAGTTTAAATTTGCGCTTAAGACCAACAGTTTAGTGACTACTCACATCCTAAACTGAAGGGGTGATTTTAAGAACAGGAGATAGAGTTCGGGTGCAGAAAATAGGTACATGTGATACAACCCAGGACCTCAGGCACGTCAGAAACCACCTTTACGGGTCGCCACATTGGATCATCTCATTGCGCATATTGATTTGGTATCGTTTTTATGTCAAATCAGATGCCCTTTCTGACAAAACCCTCCCCATTTATCCGGGTTTAGGACCGGCACAAGAAGCGGTTTTCAAACTTATTTAATAACGTATCCCTTTAATATTATTTTATTCAGCCATGTACCCTATTCCTGTTTCAGCCATGACTTTCATATTAGTATTTGTTTGTCATTGCATTCATTTATAATTCCTGAAGTCGGCGTGAGTGATTTTTGTGGTTTGCAGTTAATGGCAGGTTTTTAAACTGGAATACTGAACATAAATATATATTTGATCCAGAATAATTTCAAACTAACATCCCCATAAGTAATATTTTGTGAGACATTTAAAAAATGATAAATAACTGAATTTGCTAGATTGTGTTTCATTTTTTCCTGCATATTTCCGTAACTTGCTTACTTGAGGCCATGTCGACGAGGCTGGAGACACTGGAGAATCAACTGAAATAAAAGACCCCACACCTCCTCCTCTGAACCTTCAGGGTAGCATTCACACGACCTTCAACCCTGTTCCTGAAGATCTACCAACACCTGTACTGAGGCTATTTATACAATTTCACATACAATTATGATGGAAACAATGATTCGTTTTTGTCTGTAATTTTCTTTATGTATGTTAAATGGATCAAAAAAAGAAAAGCATTGTACAGCAAACTGAAAAATAAACATTTTACATTTACATTTGTGATTTGGTTAATTAAACTGCATGATCACAGCGAGGATCTGGTTCCCATTTCTTTTTCAGAACAGACAAGAAATGAATATGAATAGTTAGTAATATTAATTCAATGTCGTGAAAAGAAAAATAGAGCCAATAAAAAAATAAAATAAACTAGACCTATGCTTTGTTGTACTTGCGATCTCCATGATTGAATTCCTCAAATTAAATTTGAAGTTAAGTCCACAGTTTTTTTCTTAAAAGAAAAAAAAGCTCCCTAAATTGAATATATTTAGATTTAGATAAAATTGTGATGATTATTAAGCACAAAATAGGACTAAATTGGGCCAACTTTCGAGATGTTATGTCCAGAACACTTTTGGAGATAAAGCTCCCCCTAGTGTCAGGAATATACACCGGATCTTTCCCAAAATCAATGCAGCTCTTCCTCGCACTAAGGTCTCTTGGACTTTAAAGTTTGAAAATTAAAGATGAAAGTTTTTGAAGTTATGTCTGGAAAACAGTGTTCTTGGTAAAGAAGCTACCCCTAGTGACTAAAATGTGAACTTTGAGAGTATAGAATGATAAATACAAGATAAATCTCTTTGAGTCGATTCATCAGAATCAGCATCAAGTTTGGACTAAATAGAACGAATGGTGAGAAAGTTATGTCTGAAAAACTCTGTTTTTCATCAAAAGCTCCCCCTGATGAGTAAAATATGAACTACTAGAGTAAATCACAACGTATTAAAGATAGATCTCAGAAACAGCATCAAGTTTGGACTAAATCAGTTGAGAAATAACGGCCTGATAATTTTGAAGATAAAGCGCCCCCTAGTGACAGAAACATACCAACCGAATTTCCCCCAAAACACTTCAGTTCCTCCTCGAAATAAGACCGATGAGGGTCTACATTTGATTTATTTTTAGTTATCGCGTTAACACGAAGGATCTGCGGCGGCGGACGAGATGACGATTCCATAACATCGACATTATTAAACCTAATAATGTAGAACCAATGTGTAAAATGAAATATGTGATGTGCTAACCCGAACATTACCACCAGGCGGTGGATCTCCTCCAGAGGAGAAGCTCCTCTAAAGGGGAGGACATTCACTGAAAGCACATGTGTGCTTCCTCCGCCTGCAGGGACAGTGTGGCTGTGAGCAGCAGGCTCTCAGAAACCATTCAGTGTTTGGGTCAGCTCTGCTCTCTGCATCCTCCACACTGACTCTGGGCTGGAGGGGCTGAAAGGCCATGAATAAAAACACCAGCAGGGCAGAGCAGAGCAGATAATGGTGCACAGCTATTCTTAGGAACTGAAGAGCTACAGCCGCCCATGCTTTCGCTGCCTGACACTCTCTGTCTGTCCTAAGAGCAGTGGGGACTTTTCTTTGCTTATATAAGAAGTCTTTTGTTTTGTTTTTCATCTCAACTTCTTTCAACCATGGGGTGCTCCTCATCCAGCGCGCAGGTTGTCGAACAAGAGAAAAGACCAGGCACAAAGCCGGAGGACACCAACGGAGATGCAGTGGGTGAGTAGTGAGCAGCTTTGAGATTAAATGTTAGAAGTGTTACGCATCCCGGTGTCTTTCAGGGCTTTTCGTTGTTTTTATTTATTTTTTTGAAAACAGGTGACCGCCAAATATAATTCAAACATTTTTTTTTTACGAGATGCAGAAGTTGCATGAAGTCACTTGCACCGAGAGGGGTGTGTGAGTGCCGATCTAGTACACCGTGTGCTTTTTTCGCTCTCCCCTGCTGCACATTGAACTTCAGCAGCTCAGCTCATGGAGAGAATTATTCATGTTCACCCACTTTCCCGGGAGTGGTTTGCTTTTATTTTTAGTGCGTGATCTCTCCAGCTTCCGTTGGATGAATGTTGTGTGAAGTTCATTGCGTGACTATCTGATAAAGTGAGAGCTGAGAAGGACTTTCCTTTCTCTCGCCTTCATTACTTTGGTTAACTAGACATTTTCATTCAGATGAACCTGTATGGAATGAATACAAAGACAGCTTGGAGTTTTTTTGCAGTCTCCCTGAGGCCAGGGTTGCAACCCAACAGGTTTTCATGCCATTGTTTTGTTGTCTGATTTATGACTGTAGGTGTTTTTCACACGTGAAAAAAACACCTTACCTGCATTTTCTAAATGCTTCAGTCAGTCCAGATGTAAGTCACTTCCTTATTTATGAATATAAGTAATTTATGATATTATTAACAGGAATTTGCAGCTCATGAGATGCATGTAGGATTACAGAGGATGAGGATGAGTGTTTTTCAAACTCGTACTGATGTACGAGTTTGAAAAGAACTCAAATGTTTTCAAGCTCCTCTCTCAGAATACCCCGAATCTGAAGGTGGGATCACTCTAGACGGGCTTTGCACATGAACTATGTGTTCAAACCAGTTGAGACACCCACCAAGCAGCCCTGACACAGAGCATAATTGTTTATTCATGGCTTCAACCCTCCTGCCACATGGCTATGTCATACCAGCATGCTCTGCTGCATGTATAGAACAGTATGTTCTCACTGTGACTGACAGTTAGTCCCTTTGTTAGAACATGTGAAGTCACCCTTTAAACGATGTAGTAAACAATAATGGAGGAAAGCCAAGGAATGGATCGCCGACATTGTTCCTCTATATTCATGTATTTTATCTTTCATTTTCAGTGTGTAATGTTTATGTCAGGGCATTGTTTATCCACCCTGCCCACCATGGCCACCTGGAGGAGCTTGGGTCTTTCTCCAGGGTTTTACATCACGCCAACAAGAAAGCCACTGATTGTTTTCATTGCCCAGTCGGCTTCTCCAAATGTGACTGAATGGTTGGAGGATTAATCATACTCTGTACAGTCTGTCTAACAAGCCAGCTGTATGCCATCCAAGCCACCACTGGTCCCATCCCCTGTCTGGGCCCCCCGTCTGTCCCCTCCCTCCTCTCTGTGCTCTTGTCCAGGCATGGCACTGTTTTGACTGGGGTCTCTGTCATCTCTGGCTGTTAAATCATGTTGACACAACAGTCATCCATGCCAGGAGAGACTGTCTCTGTCTCCATCCAAACACATTCACCAGTAGTTCTGGACTACTGTTCACGGCTGCAGCTGTGTGTTCCCTCCATGAACCGGAGACTGATTAGGCCTGTACTTTTATGGCCGACATGATTACTTTGATCCCAACTCTTTACCATCCTTATTCAGGAGGTATCAGAGCTGTGAGACTCTCTAGAGTCATGTTGAAAAAAATGGTTTCTTGAGGGGATCACGTACATTTAGTCCAGGGTGTTTATCGGACACATATCTCTGCTCAATGGAATGTGATTTCATTGTGAATTTGTGAGCTGGAGGGATGCGGAGACACGCTGGATGTCAGAGTTGATGAATGATTATTCACATTAGCAAAGTTTTTCTTTAAAAAAAAAAGAAAATGCCTGGAAAGTTTTTCCAGGCATTCATCATACAATAGTAAGTGGTTGAACTGGTTCAATGTATAGTTTTGCAGTGGAGATGTAACTCTATAAGCTGATGATCTGCTCTGAGGGACAATCTCTTCATCTTACGCAATCTGTCGTACATTAGTAATCCCCTTTTCATAACGTTAATGTTACTCATCTCGACTGTATCCAAGAAATACTTGTGCTGAACAGCTGTGATTGGTCTTGCACTGGTTTAAGGAGCTCTTGATTTACTTTGCAGCAGACTGTTACATAGATGCATCTTGAATTTTAAATGTCAGTATGCCTTGATCGTGTTCAATAAATTTTGGGAAGCCAAAATTGTTATCTAGATTAAACTTCACTACTGTAACATGTTTGAAGTTGAAGTCTTTAAAAGGCAAGCAAGTTACCTCAAACTATTTTGAGGAGATAACCACGATGGAAACACCTGTCTCAGATCTTCTGCACTCTCATTACGTCTTCTACTTCACAAAAAGCCGTTCCTTCTTCTGCCACAGGCTTGTTTTCATATGATTTGTCCGGCGGTCACATTCCCTTCCACTCATCAATCTTTTCTCTTTACTGGCCCTGACAGACACGTAAAACCAGGAAGCTGCATCAATCGTTCCAAACTTTCACCCGTTTAACTCTTTGTTTTTGGTTTTATGAACAAAGTGTTTTTGCAAGAAGTTGGTGAAATAAAGTATTTTTAGCACTTTGAGATTTGATCCAAATGTAAAGTGCGTTATAAATTATATTTATTATTATTATTATGATTAAAGAAGAGGGAAATCGTGATAAATGACACTTTGAAATCCTTTCAGGCTGTTTTTCCGATAACTGAGATGCTCATTGAGTTTCAAGGACTGTTATTGTCCCTCATCTGCTGTGTTTGTTAACTGATGGCTGTCGTCTTGTTCACATCTACAGACATGAGAGCAGGGTTCAGGGTCTGAGAAAAAAGTAGGGTGTCTCCCCAAAAGCAAATGAGGCCTTCGTCACGCGTATTCAATTTCCTTTGCGAGTGACTTGCGTGTCCTCGGGGCCAAACACAGGCTTCAGTATTACTTATTTTCAACAAAGGAAATGAAAAGATGTTTTCTGCAGCACACATTCTGTGGACCTTATTTCCTCTCTCTGCCCTGCCTTCAATGTGGAATTAAGCTTTTTCTTTTTTTTTTATAAATCTGGTGCAACAGGGTTTAGAGGAATTTACATCAATAATTGTTACATCCACATGTGAATAATTAAGTGCCATTTTTGTGTAATACTTCACTCTTACTCTGCTGAAGGAGGATGTATTATTAATAATTATAATGTAAAATATCATAACCACGATATTTAAAACAACGTTAATACTGCATATGATGATATACTGTTAATAACCCAGTGCTTAAGCCTTCACAACTCAAAACTCACATTCAGATCTGCTTTTAATGTTTAATCAATGTGTGATCTGCTTTTAATGTTTAATCAATGTGTGATCTGTTGTGATTTGAAACACTTGTGTTTCTATTTTAACTTCTGCTCTAAATTCCTGTTTTAACATTTTATTTCACTCTGTACCTGTTTAGCGACTTTGAGTATTTATGAAAAGAGCTCCATAAATAAAATGTTTTATTATTATTATATTAGTCGTTCCAATGTTTTGGTAAGATTTTCCACATTTACTCCATCTCCCAATACTGGTACTTGAATATAATTCATTAGCCCCAAAATAAAAAATAGAATTAACAAAGCTAAAGATGAATTTGACTGCTGTAGTTGGTTTTGAATACCTCAGATAGGATCCATTTTATGATGTCGTTAACATAGTTGTCATGACATATCCGGTCATTTGTTAACAAAATAAATTATGGCATAGATTAGCTGAAGGGCCCTCCAAAAAGTTTTAAGATAAAGTATGTTAGGAGTCTTCTGACAAGCTGTTTGTTTGGTGTTGTCATGTAGTTACTGTTAAGAGATAACTGGGAATATGAAGCTGAAAGGACTGATGAACACTCCTAGTGCTACATTCATGCGTGTTGCAAAATTCTGATCTAGCTTTTCTTTCTATTGTCATCCATGTATGGACAGCAGTCAGAAATGGCATCATCACAGAAGATGCACAAACTATCAAAGACCAGATGCAGTTGCCTGTGCAGAATGGTTTGCCGACTGATGTTCAACCAGGAGATGATGATGAGGCCTTGTTGGTAGCCTTGGAGGCCCAGGAGGATCTTGGATCTGGGGAGGACCTCTTGGCTGAGCCTCAGCTCCAACCGGAACCTGTTCCCTCTGCTGAGCCAGTTCAGGATGTTGCTGCTCCTCCTGAAACTACTGAACTAGAGGCTGTGGAGGAGGTGGTGGAGACACTACTCCCAGTGGAGGAAGCTGCTCCTGTAGAAATTGCTCCAGTTCAGGCCGCTCCTGAGGTCAAAGACGTTGCTGAGGTTACAGAGGAGGCCCCTGTTGTTGAATCTGTTGTAGCAGTGCAAGAAGAGACCCCTGTTGTTGTTGTTGAAGAGGTGACCCCTGTACCAGATGAGGCCTCTCCTCCTGATGTATCTGAGGCAACAGAAGCCCCAGAGGTAGTGAAAGAGGCAGTACCTGTCATGGCTGAGGCCCCTGCTGAAGTAGTTGCCCCTGTGGAGGCTGAGGCTCCAGCTGACACTGCTGCACCAGTTACTGACCCAGTGACACCAAATGAAACATCAGATCCAGCTGAAAATTCTGCACCAGCAACCAGTGAGGCTGTAGTCCTAGTTGAAACTCCAGCATCCGGTGAAGCTTTAATACCAGCACCAAGTCAAGCTATAGCCCCAGAGGAGTCCTCAGAACCAGGTGAACATTGTGCGCCTGCACAAAATGAGGCAGCAGCTTCAACTGACGCTTCTGCACCAGCACCAATTGAGGCTACAGTCCCAGAAGAATCCTCTGAGCCGGGGGAACCTTCTGCACCAGCAGTAAATGAAGGTAAGACCCCAATAGAATCCTCTGATTCAGATGAAACTTCTGCACCAGCAGCAAGTGAAGCTACAACCCCAAAAGAATCTGCTGAGTCAGTTGAACATTCTGCAGCAGCTTCAGCTGAAGCTTCTGCACCAGCACCAAGTGAGGCTCCAGCTCCAGAAGACTCCTCTGAGCCAAGTGAAGCTTCTGCACCAGCACCAAGTGAGGCTACAGCTCCAGAAGACTCCTCTGAGCCAAGTGAAGCTTCTGCACCAGCACCAAGTGAGGCTACAGTCCCAGAAGACTCCTCTGAGCCAATTGAAGCTTCTGCACCAGCAGCAAGTGAAGCTACAACCCCAAAAGAATCCGCTGAGTCAGGTGAACATTCTGGAGCAGCCTCAGCTGAAGCTTCTGCACCAGCACCAAGTGAAGCTACAGTCCCAGAAGACTCCTCTGAGCCAAGTGAAGCTTCTGCACCAGCAGCAAGTGAGACTACAGTCCCAGAAGACTCATCTGAGCCAAGTGAAGCTTCTGCATCAGCAGCAAGTGAAGCTACAACCCCAGAAGAATCATCTGAGCCAGATGTACCTTCTGCACCAGCAGCAAGTGAAGCTACAACCATGAAAGAACCCGGAGAACATTCTGAACCAGCAGTGAGTGAGCCGGAAACCTCAGGTGAAGCCTTAGCTGCCTTACCTGTAGAAACCACAGCACATGTAGAGGCTAAAGAGTCTGTAATAGACCCAGATATCGCCATAGCAACTATTCCAGAGATGCCCCCTTTATATCCAGCCACAGGTGAGGCCCAAGTTGAGCCTCAGCCTGCTGTTGCAGAAGCAACAGTACTCGTTTTGCATCCTGTTGAGACTGCCCACACAGTAGAGGCACCCTGCCTCACAGAACCTGCTCCTGCTCCATCTCCCAAAACTGAATCTTCTGCAGCAGAGCTGATCCAAGAGGTCAAAACCTCCACAGGGGCAACCCCACCAGCAACTGTGACCTCAGAAGCTGCGGCAGATGGTCAAATTCCGGAACAAAGTCCAGTGGTGGAGTTTACCTCAGGAGGTAAGAAACTCTAACAGCTCTATATTATCCCTTGATCCTGCATAATCAAACAACCAAATATATCTTCTTCTAAGGGAAAGGTGAATATATTATCACAGCAGTACCGTTACACTATTTATTTTTAGATTTAGTGCAATATGGTGCCGTAACATTTCTCCCAGAGTGAAATAATAAACATTGAAAGATGACGATAGGATTCCAGTTGATGACGGCAGCCACCGTCGAGCCTAAAAACTTGTTATGACAGGTTTTAGGGTTGAGTGGATCATTTTACTGAACACATAATTATTTCTGAACAAGCCTGTCATGCAGACTTTAATATTAAAGCATCAAACCATGTGTTAACCTGCTTACTTAAGTATTACTGACAAACTCTGACAGACTGACCTCCCAAAACATCAGTTCAGCATTGCCAGTGGCTAACATATGCGGGGAATGTATGCAAATATGCATGGGGGACGTGCAAACAAGCTCAATGGAGGCAGACAAAACTAAGTAATGTGCACATAGATAAGATTTTGTTGACGTGCATATAAGCAATTAATACTCCTTAACCCATCACACAAGCCATTCATCCATTATCATCTCGACTCGCATGAGACCAAAATAAGATTTCTCTCCTCAAAGACCTTTTAACAGCCCTGATGCTGTTGGTAGCTCAAACAAGAATCCAAAACGCGCAGTTAACACCAAACTCTGAGCCATTCAGACATTTACTGAACAATCCTACACATAGTTTCCCATCCGTGCTGCTGCGATGAGGAGGAGCAGACTGGGTGAACAGGATGTTTTTGGATGGCGAGCTTGATCAGATGACGGAGAAAGCAGTCACACACTCTGCCAGTGAGAAATGAAGGCTTGTCTCGCGCGTGTCAACTATAACAAGTGGATGTTGTCAGCACAACCCTTCTAGTCACGCAGCTCACACTCATTATACTCTGTTGTGAAGTGACTGCAAATTAATCATGCTCCGCTGCTTCGAATCACTGAAGACAAAGTCTGCTTCTACCAGCCTGTCGGATGCCAGTCGTCATGCAACAAACCTGATGTAAAATTACAGTTGTGGCTCATTTTAAAGAGGAATTAAGTCAGTAATCACATATTTGTGACTCATTAACTTTTACACCACTGCATCTATTCATTTTAGAGTACGCTGTAATGATGCTGCTCCTCAGCTCTGAACTTAATGAACACATTAGAACTGACTTCAGGCCTGACCACAATATGTAGAATTTTACAGTTGCCCAGTCAAATACTTTGAATCTCTGAATAAAAGAAAAAGTAAGATACCCATAACGTAGCACAATCAATCAATTTCTGCACTAATTACTGAATTTATTGGGAAAAGGTAAGTACTGAATCATTTCCAAACCAACCAAGGCTGACGTTTGTATTTTTCATATGAACTCAATGGTCAGTTTCTGCGGGTGAGGTCAAGAGCTTTAGGGGTTCAGGGCAGCCTGCTCTCTCCCAGAGAACATCCTGTTCTCTCAGGGCAGTGCATGCAGCACATGCAGGAGAGAAGACTGGTTTAGAGCACATATTGCATAACTTTTACGACACTTTCTCCCTTGAGGCTCAGTATAGTATGTGCATGTCCAGAGGCCAGGTAAATCACTAGCTTGACTGGACTAGCAGAACCAGATGGAATCAAGAAGGAATGTTCGATTAATTTCTCCTCTGATGTCCACCGGAAAGATAAAGGCTTCGCTTTCCCTTTTTCTCACCTCCTAATCATCAAAGATGAGTACAACAGTAACTTCAGTCCAAACAGAACAGATTTATTATTACTTAGATGTCATGGTCCCAAAACGACAAACCTCAAAATCATATGTTAACTTACCTAATTCTAACAAAATAAAGCACATGTAAACTTGCCTAACTCAAATTAACTGACTAACTCACACAATAAACAAAAAAAGGAACAATCAGAAGGGGCTTCCCTCCCTTACAGTGGTCTGGACCACTGGCTTAGCCTGACTACCATATATAGTGTTGTGATGATCAGGACCCCCTTCCTGATTACTGCTTTTTTTGTGTGTATATCAGACTAAACTGCATCAACAAAGCTTTAACATGAAACAAAGGCAACCTGATAAATGAAATGAGCCAAAAATGTTCTCTTATTGGGTCTGTGGGAAAAATAATTCTCCCCTTAGAAACTTAATCCAAAGAAAAACTGCATTAACATCTGGATTCAGCTGGACTAGAACCCACCCACTACCAGACCTATTCAATCACAGCAGCATCAAGTTGGCTCATAGGTCTCACCAGTATCACACTATGCCAAAATCAGAAGAAAACCCCTGTAAGAGATGATGTAGAAGCTGCTTGAAATACATCAGACAGGATATCGACACATAGGGAAGAGAACCCATTACATATGGAACACAGTATTCCACAGAAATAATCTCTTTCCTAGAGTCAAGCATGGAGATGGCAGCGTAGTGAGAAGACTGATCTCCAGTTATCAGAAGGGTTTGGATGCAGTTAAGTGACAAAAGTGGTACAGCTAGTTTTTAAGATCAATACTTTTTCAACGCTGGTCATTAGGCTTTTAGATAACCCTTTTGTCTTTATTTCTATAGCACTTTTTAAACAAACCTACAAACGTCTTTACAGCACAAAGTAAAACAAACAAACTGTGATAAAATCGGTGAAGAATAAAGTAAACATAAGAATAAACAATAAAAAATTGACAGTCAATAAAATGGCATGTTTAAAAAGGGTTAAGAAGAGATAGAAATTCAAAACAAAACCCATGAAAAGCACACTTATAGAAATGGGTTTTTAAAAATGCGTTTTTAAAAAGGATCAAAAAGAGGATATGGGTCTTGTTCCAGTGGGTGGGGTCCGCAATAAAATGCTGCGGGTCCTTAGCCTGGATTGAGGGAAGGCGAGTAGAGCCTTGCTCGAGGACCTCAGGTCACAACCAGGCATGTTTAGGAGATTAGAAACTTATTTTGGAGCATACTAGATTGTGTTTTTAAAAAGGAAATGGAATATTCATATAAAATTTTAATTTTGTGTTTACCTCAGGTGCCTTTTATTATGTCACGGATTTAGTCCCCTTTTCTGTGTATCTCAATAGCCAACACTTTAACAGCAATGTTAGCAGAACTTACTAAGTTTCATCATTGCTTAATACAATGTACATGCTGTACTGAAATAGACAAACTTTACGACAGCCGTCTAATCAAGCTACAAATATTATGAAGCAATTCGCCCCATCAGGTTGGAAACCATGGAGAAGAAGAACCATTACTGCTGGCATCCATGGGTGCCATTTTAAAGGTGGTATCATCCGCCTCCCATTCAATCCACAATCTCCTCGTGTAAATCAGAAGAAAAAAAACAGGACACAGTGGCAGCATCATCCCCTGGCAGGGAGTGACAACCAAAAATCAAAACAAATGCAAATAATGAGTCATGAACATAACAAAGGGGCTTTTTCATTTTTAGTTTCATGGTGCTTAAGTCATATGTAAGACAGGCTCAAAGTTCCATCTGCCTGAAAATCTAGAATGCATGCATTGAATGAAATGTCACTTATTTATTTCTTCTCAATGTGTGTCTCTGCAGACGCTGAGGCCGGTCAACATACAGAGAGTGCGGAAGCCAAAAAGGAGGAGTGAGACGGTGACGGCACCATCATAACCATAATTAAACCAAATAATAGTATAACTTTCTTGGGATTGTTTAATTCTATTCTTGATCTCGTTTCAGAGAGGAGAGATTCACCAAACTGATAAACAACCCAAAACAACCATTGTTGGAAAACTGGAATAGAGACAAAGCAGCCGACAAGTTCTTGTAATAATTCATCAGCGCAGATCAAACCAGACTCTGGATACTTTAATATGAATGACGTCTTAATGCGTCATTTTGGAAAGATCAGGATTTTATTTCCAATTTGTAAATAAAAGCTCTTCCTCTCTTCCATTTTTTTTTTTCTGAAACCTTATGTGCCTTGAGCCAAACTCTACATGTTGGCCTATGCATAGAAAAACACAATAAAAACGCTAGCATATGTGCAATATCCTGCAAAGTCTGTGATCACTAGTGGGGATATGCAAAAGTAAGGAAGGATGTTTGCAAAGGAAAACCATGACTGTTTAAAACGGCTGCTTCGGAGGAATACAAGCCTAACAACTGTGAATAAATGATATCAAGAGTTTGAGGAGAGAGCAACACAACACTGGTCAAGTCTACAATGCCAGCTTAAATGTATATTTTATCACCCTTTATTAATAAATTATACCAATATTCTACATTTTCCTTTTGTATTTAGCTTTGTTCATTCCGGGTACATTTAATTAAAAGGAATGACATTGTTAAATCTTGAGTGTGTACTTTGTAATACTAATAAACACTGTATGTGAAATCTTTTTATTAATAAAAATAAGATATCACTGTCACTTTTATCAGTTTTCATGGAAAAATGAATTTGCTGTTTTTCTTTGCTAATAATCAAACAAACAAATGCATGCAGACAATATGAAAAAATTAGAACTCGCACTCTCCCGCTGTCGTTCTGAAGATGCAGGTGATCCGGGAGGGCTGATGTCATCTTGATGTTCTCTGATGCTATTGCTTTGCAGCTGTCAGATAAAATTATCTTCGTTAAAATAACAATTCTACTTATGAATTTGATTGCAGCTTAAGGTCTGGCAACGATGATGTCATATGTAAATCGGTTTGAGTGCATTACGTAGTATGTAGCCCACTAAGAGATCACCACCTTTAGTGGACTCTCATTACTTCATGTTGTGTGGCAAAAACTACTATTTGTACTGTGTAAGATGTGATAGACTTGGGAACAAACATTTCTTATGTGTTGAATCAATGTAATAACCCCAAATTTCTTGTGTTTTTCCGATTTTGCTAACCTAGTGTACAGAATAAAGATTTATTCACTAAAATGTGTCATTTTTTAAAAATGAAATGGAATTATGTTTTACTGTATGGCAACCACGATAAATATATATATATATAAAATACACAGATGCATTTTTTTTGTCTTTTTCAAAGACCATGCATCCATTACAAAAACAAATATCAGATTGCGACTAACAGTAGGATAAACGTCTGTGGCCCCAGTCTCACTACACTAACGGATTCATACAAGTTCAGAATACAGCCAGGCAGCTATTTAATCTTCTGTTATACAACACTTAGTTTTCACAGTTTGCATGTACAGAAGAGAACACGGTCATGTAAACCCCTCTGGGTATCTGAATTGCTGATTTAGGTATTAGATAATGTTTTTGCCTTATTAACCCATAATAGCCCAGACCCATCTCTCCTTAAAGGACAATTAACGTGGGATGCAAAAATGTTCTAAAGGCCCACAATGAGCACTTATACAGAATGTTACATCAGACCCTTAGTTATTTGTTCCCCTCATTTGAAAATGAATCAAGCTTTACGGTTTTGACTTTGGGAACACAGATTTCCTTTTCTTTCATTTGCAATCTCATAACGTGTATCAAAATTGTAACTGCTGACCAGCTGTCTAGCACAAATGTAGAAAGATGTTTTCCTTAAATAAGTAGATCTGAATTAGAGTCTTGCTCAGTATTTAAACACATTGGAGGCTCCGTTGCACAGAAATAATATGATGCTGAAGTCAGCTGGGCAGCCATTTAATACCATCTGAAAATGTGAAATTGTGAAAAGGTATAATATTTTAAGGTGGAGTGTATAGCTTTCTTGTCATTCCAAATACATTGGCTGCATAATCTGAGTTTTTCATGGAACATATTTGAAAGATTCAGTCATTTTTATCACATAGTTATCGGCTCAGTGCGTCACTTATTCTGTCCAAGGGGACTAAATCCCCTTAAACCTTTAGTAGCTGTAAAAAATGGGTTAACTATGGGACTTTCTTCCTTATTAAGAACAATTAAATATAACTTTGAACTATTGATTTTATATATATCCAATCAAAGTTCCAAGTAATCTAATCAGATTAGGAAATGTTATTTTTAAATTTGTCGAGAACCAAAAGGTTTCCTTAAATTGTTTTTCATCAACTTTGTTCAACATACCTGTGTCTGCGTTGGTTCTCTCCCGGAACTCCGGCGTCTTCCCACAGTCCAAAAACATGCAATATAGGTAAATTGGTGACACTAAAATTGCCCGTAGGTGTGAGTGGTTGTAGGTCTCTATGTCCTCTGCCTCTTGCTCAATGTCAGCTGGGATATGCTCCAGCCCCCCGCGACCCTGACCAGGATAAGCGGTTGATAATGAATTAATGAATATGTTGTCAGAACTGGTTACGTGTAATACAGGGAATCATATTAAATCACTAGAACTGTTAATGGATGGAGTGTTACTTTTAAAATTAGCACTATGGTACTCTGAGTTAAAAGTCAGTTATGGCTTTTTAAAGATGTGTGACACTTGTGTCACCATGGTTCTTTGTGGGTTAAACAGGTTGCCTTTACGTTATATTTAGTTTGAATATCTGATACCAATTAGTGTGAGATGAACCCTAAAATAGAAGATTAAGGGGCGGGTCCAGCAGGTTCAACAAGCAATATTTTTTTTATTATATGACAGACTGATAAAGGATACATTATCGTGGGAATGGGAATTTTAACACCTAATGTAAGTGATACACGAGCAGAAATAATATCTCATCAATATTAATGAGGGAGGAGAGAGTCTACTGGGCCTGAGCGCTGCTGGGGAGGGACAACATGTTAATGACAGCAATGAAACAATTAATACCGTTCTGAACATGGATCTACTTTAAAGGAATTGTGATGGACAGGAAGTATATTTAACGGTGACCGACTAGTCCACTGAGAAAGCACGTATTGTAATTCCTTGATCACTGGGTTTCCACTTTTATTCTTTAGCATTGACCAGAGGTCCAAGTACAGCAATTGCTTCAATCTCAATCAGTCCACCCTGGAGATACAGAGATAAAACATAAAGTACAGATTTTTAGTTTAAATTCACAGCAGAACGACGGGAACAGAACTCAAGTCTATGTCAAATACTCACTTTGGGAAGATCAGCAACCTGATAACAAGCTCTGGCTGGGTAGTAAGCTCTAAAGACTGGAGAGAAGAACATATTCAGCAGCATTAGGTTACAAGTAATGGTTGGACGTTTGCTATAATCAGTGCATTCAGTGGAGGGAGGAAGGCTATTAGATAGGTTTTTAAAAATGAGTAAGGATGAGACTAAAAACCTCTGAGACAAATGACAAGCACTTTGACCCAAGAACATTTGACTAAAGCCAGAGGAAGGCTGCAGACATCAACTGCCTTTAATCAAAAAGAAGGAAAAACTCCCAAAAAAAAATTCTATCTGAAAGAAAATTTCTACCTGAAAAAAGAATTCTGTCTGACCTGATGGATAATCAGGTCAGACAGAATTAATGAAATTCTGGATTGTTGATTCAGCCAATTTTTGTAATAAAAACTAATAAACCAATGCCAAGAAAAATATTAACTCTTTTGCAAATGTTTGCAAACCATGTGCCAGTTTACGAAATCCTAGACACTTTTTGTTCACAGCACAGCGTGGTTAGTTGGTTTTTAACAAAATAAATCCTTTTTGTGGGTGAAGAATGTACACGAACAGTTAAAAAACCTTCGGGCGACACAAAGCCTCTTCTTTGTGAATTTTAACGTGAAAAGTAAATGTTTTCATCCTCAAACTATGTGTACTAATAAATGTATTCTAGACTTAATGAAATATTATGCAAACAGGACTTTGACAAGAATCAGGATGTCTTTGCTGTGTGTGGAGAATCAGGTGGTGTGTCATGTTGTCTGACATTTAGATTGAGGAGTAATCCAGTGGAAGCAGCAGTTCAGGTTTCACTCTTCTGAGTGACTCAGCAAACGCCACCTGTCGCCGGTGCCAGTGTGGTCTGCTGAGTCTCGGAACATTTGTTTCAAAACTCTGGTGCATTTGTTCAGGATCCTTCATGGCATATTTTGAACGTCAAAAGGCAAATACAAGGTGAACAATTACAAGTTAACTGCAGTAATTGTTGGTTTTCATGCAAAAACATTTACGGTGAATGAATATGAATACATCACCATAGATGAACACGTCCAAAAAGTGGGAGATTGTGACTAAATATATGAACTCTTGGTATGAATGAAGACTCTAGTACAAGAGCAAAGGCCGAATTAAGCAGCTAGTATGCAGGCCTGACTACTTCAAGATCCCTGGATTGTAGTGACACCTGGTGGCTAAAGGTGTAGTAGCCCCAAGTAGGACTGTTATTCTGAGGTATTATTTCAACACTAACTTAACAGCAAAGTCATTTATTCATTCATTTTCTGTTACCACTAATCCTGTTTGGGATAACAGAGTCCCATTTGACATTAGACCAGACATCAGGAAGGGCAAACCCTGGACAAGTTACCAGAGAGCAGCAAATTGCACAGTAATGATAAATCAATGAGTGAATCCAAGACACTTACAATCTTTGTAGACATCGTTGACCGCAGATAAGTCCTTCATATCAGCTAAGAGCACTGTGGCTTTGACAACTGCAGGAAACAGTAAACGAAATGCATGTTTGACTTAGAATTAAAGGCAATCTGATCATGAACTTTAGAGCTCTCATACTTTTGAGGCAGGATTTCTCACCATTTTCATAATCACATCCAGCAGCTTTGAGGACTTCACCCATATTCACCAGAGCCTGCAGATAAAACAGATTTTCCAACTTTATATGCGGTTGTTTCAGCTGTTATTGATTCTGCCGATTGCTTCTAAATAACTCACAAAGAAAATAAATGAATAAAATAATTTCTTTACAAAGAAATTATTTAAATCCATTAAATCCATTAACTCACTGTAACTAGCTTTATTATCATAAAATGAAATCTCTTAACTAGTTTGGTAAATCATGTTTTTGGTAAAATATTTGATCCCTATTCCACTTTATTTGGAAGTATCAAGTTACATAATTCCGTTTCGTTAATCCTCACAGACTTTAATATGCCAAAAAAAAATCATACTTATAATAGGACTCTCTCAGTAGCCACGGTTAACGCCTCCTGCTAGGTGGCCCCTTTGACCTGTGGTGTCCCCCAGGGCTACGTAATTGGTTCCTTATTCTTTAGCATACAGTAGATGCTGTTACCGGGTCAGATTATGAACAGGTTTTCTACAGTGAAAAATGACGGCTCAAAATGAGCTCAACCAAACAATCGAGCAGGACATTAAAGGGTTGATTGGATATATCTGAGTTTTATTTATTTTTCATGTACATCTGAGTGCATATTCACTAATGCTAAATTTAAAAGCGCCTGACTTCCTGGTGGGTTTTGCGTCATGGCTTCAAGAGACCTTTTTTGTAGATCTTAATTTGATAAATGTGTACCAAATTGTGTACTTTCAGATAAAACGTACTCTGGGCCTGCCTCTTTGTACTGTGGACCCATTTTGTGATGCCTAATTTTCACCATGACTGGAGCTTGTTAAAAGTTGTATGGCTCTTTAGCACACTAAAGCCGAAAGTGATTTGTTTTTAAAATAACAATCATCATAAACAGATAAGTTCTAATGGTCCTAACAGGAGTTGCTGCTCGGGCGCTAATCATACACTGTATTTATTTAATCATACTTGAGCAGTCTCTTGATGGAAAAAGCTAAAACTGATTAATTCAGTGTTAAGTGGAATAAGAAGCAACCACAACACCCTCATCATTACTGTTAAGAACTCCAACAATATCTGGGAAGGTTTCTCAGCTGCACTCCTCTATGTAAATGATTGGATGATGGGAGGGCACTTTATGGCGGCTCACCTGTCTGGTTTGAGCCTGAATACCCCCTCCTACCAGCTGTCCGTCGGCGGGATTCATTCCCAGCTGTCCTGCAAGGTACAGGGTCCGATCTACCAGTACTGCTTGGCTGGGAGATACAAAAAAGGAACAAATAATACATATGATTAAATGATGGGCATGAAAAGAGTTCCTTTAATAAAATAAAATACAGATTTGGGTGTAAGTCTTTGCATTTCTTTAAATCTTTGTAGTTTTATTATACTATTCTACTAAACCATATCGCCACTTCCTTATGTCTTTTATAATTTCCCTAAACTCATGTAGTTTCACATCCGTTTACATTGTTGCAAGCAAAATTGTTTGAAGTATGGGTTTAAATGAAAAAATCTTTATTATGTTATTATTTTTCTTTTGTAACCAACTATGTAAAGCACCCTTGTGTGGCTTGAAAGGTGCTATATAAATTTTATTTATTATTATTATTATTATACTATAGCCAACATGCACACCTCTAAGGCGGTGGAGGAGAGGAAACAAGGTAGCTTTACGGTACTTCAATACATTTTTGAGAAACTTGAGATTATTTCCATTTCATTCAACTTTATACTTCTTCTCCTCTCCTTTTCATAGGCAATACTTTACTTTCTACTCCACTAATTTTATCTGCCAGCTTTTGTTACTACTTACCTTTAAGATTACACATTTTCATTTTGCAGGCTAACTTTGGATCTTTACAGATATGTGGTTCCCACTGGACAGATAGAGTAAACCACTCAGCAGCATTTAAAGTAGTTAAAATGACCAAAATCTCTAATAGTAGTAATTTGGAACATATGCCCATAGATGAATGTATCAGTAAAAATAATCACAAACTTTAATTTATCTGATACTTCAAGCACATTTAATTGACATTCTTATACTTTCACTGAAGGAATGTTTGAAATGCAAATGACTTTTACTTATGGGAGTAATTTCACAGTGAGGTATTAGTGGTTTAACTCTAGTAATGATCTTAAGATTTCATCCACCAGTACTCTTAGGTTTGGAGAAAATATAGATTAGGTCATTTTCTTTCTTTCTCATTAAGATTCTTCAAGAATGCAAAATATGGTTTCTCTTTGGAAGCGGTAATCCGATGCAATGTCACACTGAATTCAACGAGGAGAGGGCTGTTTGGAGGAAATGTTTTGGACCAGCCATTTATTTATTCTAATAGTTCAGCCTTGTAAGATTTTAAAGTTCAATCCAAACTATTTGTACTTTGCTCCTCTCATTGAGACAACCACAGGACAGCACAGTGCAATCATACTGTATGATTATATTGAGCAAATATCATAAAGGAAGTTCAAATCTTTGAATATATTTCTAATTTTACTGCACTTGAACCAGCTGCAACGTGACAGTATTAAGTTTCTCCCTGTTGATCCGACTTAATCAAAAACTATTCTCACCTGTACGGACCGATGGCAGCCGGAGATTTTGCTGTGCTGATAATCCTCCTGATTAATGCAGCCATTTCACTCAGGATATTTGTAATCAGACCAAGAGAAAGACACAAGTATTGTAACGAAGCAGTGCGGAATGAGTAGCAGAAGCTGCAAGAGCAGGAGTGACAGTTGCAAGGCTCTTTTACTGTAAATACGATTGTAGACACGCAAGGAATTTTTCATTGTCCTTATTTTTGTTATGGCCATACCTAGATATAGGATCAACGTTTGAATAAAATTGCGAAAGTGTGTTAATGAGAAAGCATTGTAGTATTTAAATTTTAAGTCAGATTGTTTGGAAATATATTTTTTTGTTGCGCCGATATACTAAAAGAAGTCCCATGAAGCCTTTAACCCGGAAGCAAACAGCATTACAACTAGCGTGAGATAAACCCACATGGTACATGAGTAGACAGAGTGAGGAGGGTCCCTTTACATAAATATGTGACGTATAAGCATACTAAAGAATCTAGATCGTAATATATGACATATGACGGTTATGCGCTTATTTTTTTATGAAAGTTGCCTTTTTGTGTTTGCAAATTAGTTTCCATACGGGAACTTTACCCGAGTAACATTGCTAACTAGTTAGCCGGCGAGCTAACGTTAAAGATTTTGGTAAGTGGTGATGCGTTAGGTGTTCAAAGGGTCAAGTCACTTTTCCTTTAGCAGCCATAAAATGTACATTTTTGTTTGTTTTTTGTTATGTAGAAATGTCCGCAGCTAAGGTGAAGATGCGGGGGAAGAAGATGAGAAACCAGCCCCTCAGTGTCCAGTATCCATCCACTAGCTCAAGGAATGGAGGAGAAACCCCAGTCTCTGGTAACACAATATTTACAAGAATTGGTGCTCTATGTCTCTGGCTTTGGGCTTGACATTCTATATACGTCCTTTTTCTTTATTTCAACAACATCGTCTCCTCTTACTCCTTCATGGCAAGACGCTCAGATTTAAAAAAAAAACAAAACTTTAAGCTGACTGTCAGTCAGTTGCCACTTACTTGAAAACATCTAATAACATATTTATTTTTTACCTCGGCCAAGAAGATTCTGGTTTTATCTTTTGCTATATGTTTTTATCTGTTTGTTTGCAAGATCACAAAAAAACGAATATCCGTATTTGTAGGGCATTTCACACAGAGGCAATCCATAGACCTGACGAAATTTTGGTGACTTAATTCGTGACGTCATAGAAACATATTAACCTTTGGGAGGTAACGTGTGAATGCACCCTTAATGATAAACTTGAAATAATATCGGTCCAAAAATCTAAGTGGATTTTTATAAGGGATCATGTTTATTATTTAGAGGGGCACAACAATTAAAAAGCATCCTAAGTAAAGCATTCTAATTGATTCTGATCTGAATAATGTCTACTATGGGTAACTGTTGTGCCTTGGAGGTCTGCGCTCTTTGGGCGCTTTTCTAGTTTGATTATTATTATGATTATTCATTATTACTTATTGACTACAGCTCTGTGACTTTTATAATGTTATTGCTTACTCAGTAATAGACCCTGACTAACATTCATTTATATTTCATTTAATCACCAAGCAACATTTCAGATGGAGCAAGGTAACTTTCAGAGAGACTATTACCCCAGGAATTTTGTGGCAGTGTGGTCAGTTTTTCCTGCTGTGGATAAACACCAACCAGCCAGAAGTCAGAATAACATTGATTTTCTCCTCATAATGGAACCTGTCCGAAGGAGGGCTTAAGTAGGCAGCTAGTGACTATTATGTACTGTAGTTTATTTCCTAGAAGTAGGAAAAATGTGTAAGCATAAGGAGCAACATGGAGCTTGCATGCAGACTCTACATAGAAAACTTGTACTCTATGGTCATATTTATATTCTTGTTTTTATCTTTTTTTATCTTAATATTGTGTATGTGTATATGTGTATTTCAAACAAGTGAATTTCCCAATTTGGGATCAATAAAGTGCCTTAGTCTAATCTGAATGACTTTGACAAGGGCAAAATTGTGATAGCCTAATAACATTGTTTGGGTATCTACAAAAGTGCAGCTCATGTTTGGTATTCCTGGTCTGCAGTAGTTAGTGCCTATTGAAGTGGTCAAAGGAAGGTGAACTGGTGAACTGGTGACAGGGTTATTCATGAGCGCCAAAGGATCATTGATGCTCATGGTGAGGGTAGGCTTACATATGCCATTGTAGCTCTTTTTGATCCCACAGTAAACTTACTGTAACAAAAATGAAAAGGTGAATGCAGGCTCTTAGAAATTGGAGGCAGAACACACAGTGCACCAGAGAGATCTTTTTGCAACAAACAGGGCAATGCAGAAAATTAGGCATTAGTGGTTTTAATATTAAGACTGAGCCGTGCATTTTCTTACGATGGTCTGAAATTGACTATATCATCTTTCCACAGCACGACCTCCGCGTGATGATGGTCCATCAGGGATCCAAGCATCTTCAGAAAGGTCAAAGAACCCTCATAAGCGGGGTGGATGGGTCCGTGGACGCCAGGACGATGGTGGAGACTATGCCAAAGAGATGCCAAAGTTCATCACAGGTAGAAACACTGTTGTACTCGTGCAAATTTTGACTGTACTGCTAGCTTTAACTGAGGATTTTATGAGTTGACAAATTGCTGAATTTCTTCACTACTCGTTGTGATTTTCCAATCAGATGTGTGGCTAATAAAGGAGATTGATCTCTCAACATTTACTTATTTATAATTTATTTTATTTTATAATTATTATCCAACAGACCAGAGAAAATTACCCAACTTTGTTCCTTTTGCTTGACTTTCATGGTGTGCCGATAATTTTTCTGCCATCTGTCTAGTCAGCTTTAGGTTTTGTCCATCTCCCTGATATGTCAAAAAATGAAGAATGAAACTCCTAATGAACTACAACCTTAATCAATGTTTGTGTTTTTGTTACATTAATGCGTTGGAGCCATCATCACCATCTTTACCTATACTGTATATCAGGGGTACTCAAATACAAATCTTAAAGGTCTTGCAAAGGAATGAAATCTAATTTGGAAAGGTTCTTTGCATTCAGAAAGGGGTGTTTACATGCAGTATTTTCATTTTCTTAGACGTCTTTTCCGAGTCTAATCGGAATTAGGCTGTCCATGAAACCCACCTGTCACACGTTCAGCTCAGGGTCCACAGAAAGGCAGCTCGCGGGCCGGATGCGGACCGCGAGCTACCTATTGAGGGCCGCTGCTGTATATGCTTTCCCCATATTTTAAGACTGATTGGCATGTAGAATGTGTCTGATGTCAGTTTGTTGTTAATTCGGTGGATAACTTTTTCCGTTTCTGGTGATAATGTGTGGCACAATGTGAGAGCCAGTAGTGCTGCCACAAGTTCCTTATCTTCAGGTCGCATTGGTCTTCACTCCCCTCTCATCCTCTCTCTTTAAACCTCATGGAAAATAAATTTAATTTTGTTTCTTGGTGATGGTAGCTTGCTATAACTTCCTGTAATGTATCCAATGTATATTATTATATATAGTACGATCTGGACTGAGACCCATTCTTTCTGTTGTACCAAACTGATCCGGATCTTAGGGCTGGGTGTGTTTTCACACCAGGTACTTTGGCCCAGAACAAGCTGATATGTCAAAAAGTCCGGTCCAAATGAGGCAGGTGTGAAATTTTTATATCACAGTGCTTCTACCCATGTGCATCTCTGCTGTTCCTATCCAGCTGGAGCTTTTGCCAGGGCCAGAGCTGCAGAGGTGAAGGCCATGCTGAAAGCTGTTACAAAGACAACAAGCAGCTGCCACGCCTTTGGAGCTCTGCCCAAACACATGAGGAGGCGGGCCATGAGCCACAACACCAAACGGCTCCCTTGTAGACTGAGAGACGTAGCCAACAGGATGGTAACGTTTTGGATTGCGTCTGATTAAAAAGATCACTTCTGATACTCTACTCTGATTACGTCTTAGATGTCTATGACATTTCTGTCCTACAGCGAGAGAAAAGCTTTCAGTCCGGCTCAAAGAAGAAGGACAAGGCAAAGTGCAAGAGCCGCAAGGCTCGAAGACGGCATGGAAATCTGCTTCTGGAGTTCAACCGCAGACAGAGGAAGAACATTTGGCTGGAGACACACATTTGGCACGCCAAGCGCTTCCACATGGTTAAAAAGTGGAACTACTGCCTCGGGGACAGGCCCACATACAAATGCTACCGGCCTTGCTATAGGGCAATGAGCGGCCACTGCCTGCTTCAGGTAACATCGCTCAATTGCAGTGGATAGGATTGTAATTAAGTACATTTCTCTGATGGTAAAATACGCATGGTCATGTTTTTTTATTTTTGACTCAGGACCTTTCGTACTACTGCTGCATAGAACTGCTGGGAGAAGAAGACAAGCTGCTGGCGTCTCTGTCACAGCTGACAAGCAAAGAAGCCGGTGAGAAAACTACCCAGTATAGAATAAAAACATTTTGTTACCAATCGTCCAAATTAAAAATAAATGGTAAGAGGTTTTGCTCTAGGCATCCTTCCTCAGTTTATTGACTAATCTGTCCACTGCAGACTGATTCACAACCTGATCAAAGAGAAATCCATCAGCTATTGATTTCATTTGATTGATAAAAGTAACTGTTCCAAATGTAGTATAAATAATTTGAGAATTTTTCATGTGACGTTTGTTTCAAGGTCCTACTTTTGCTGCAGCTCTGAGTCTATCAGGGCGAAGACAGGGCAGTGTGGTGGTCTATAGAGCAGGACAATACCCCTTGCAGCCCCTCGGCCCTGTCACCTTTCTCTGGAGACCTCGTACACAAGATTCAACCCACAGACAGCTGTGGATTTGGGCTCACCCTACTATGAAAAAGGTACAAAGGTTACAGAGTGCAATATGTCACTATTGGAGCATATAAAGAAAGAAAAGGGAAATATTGAAATATTTAGTTTCCCAAACATAAATGTTAAAAGGTTTTCTTTAACCAAACTTTTTTCACATGTCATTCACAAAATGTAGTAATGCCCTTTGGGTTTAAGAGATTTTTGAGAGAGAAAAGCTTTTTCTGCTACCTTGGTTACAAATTGGTTTAGGCCTCATGCAAGTGTTTTTTTTTATTTTTATTGAAACATCTCAAATAATATTCATAGATTTTCAACTAAATTTTCTTCACAGAAAAAGAACATAGCCCTTCCATGATGCCTTTGGCGATTTAGGAATCTAAATCATTCATTGTTGCTTCTTTGTTTCCATGGCTACAAGTTGAAGTTAGGCTCATAACATCAGACAAGGGTTTCCGAGGAATAACTCAAACGTTCTTTTCATAAAATTTGACATAAATATCTTCCGTGTGCTGGAGATGTACTTTTCGATATTTTAAGCAATAATATATAATAATGAAATATTTTTTTATTTTTGAAGATTAAACTTTTTCTTCATGATAATACGCAATTAAGGATAGTATTGTTAAGTTCTAGTGAACACTTGAGTTGCTTTAGACAAATGTTAAGCCAGTGCATTATGAACCTTTTAGATATTAGAATTTAACATCTTATGACAAAATTCAGATTTATTTTGTCATGAAATGTTTGATTTCAGTTTAAGATGTGTTAGATTTGATTTCGTATCAGTCATATAAAAGCTTTGATTTTGATGATCAAAAGCAGGATTGGCTGTTTTCCCAGAGTTTTGTCCTCCCTCCAGCCATGTCAAATATCAAGTCCAAATGGAAAAGAAAAGAACACTTTAAAGATGAAATAGCAAAGCTTATTGATAGCCTGGGGCTTCACTTTTCAGGAAATCCTGGTCATTGCTGCAAAATAAAGAATTTTACCAGCCTCCTCTTCTATGTCTTTTGAGATGAAAACTGACCCATATCAATATTGTAGGGTTCATTTTTTTTTTTCAAAAATCCTTTGTTGTTGTTTATTTCCTGGTGGATGAAGTTTTACTCAGAAATGAGTGAAGAAAATTTTCATAAAGTGACTTAATATTTTTTCTCTTATTGTTTGATGTTATTTATTGATGTATTTTTTACTGTGGACTCTTTGTGGATTTAACTTAGGCTTGTCTAACCCTAACCTGCAAACCAGGACTGCCAAGCTATTGGAAACTTAGCCCTTTGCCATCTATTGACTGGTTGCTCCCAGTTGACTGATTATTAGATTCTGAATAAGTTATCTATATTTAACCATCTGGCTTTAGTGTGATACAATTACAACAATTAGAACAAGCATTGAGAACGTGCAAACCTCCGGCAAGGCACAACAGTACCCGAAGTTTAGGAAATATTCTTTTAGGTTTCTTCATTTATGTTTGAGTAATTGCCAGCCTCTAAATCTACCGACAGCTCCAACAAACTCTCTGAGAATCTCTCAAATACTCTGTAGACAATTGTCTCTTGCACCTTCCACATTAGCGTCTCTAATCAGCCCACTGAGCCCCCAGCTCAACCCCCAAACGTGCATCAAGGGACTCAAAGGAACATAGGCATCACTAAGGGACATGGTTTCAAAAGAGCGCCGCGCCTCATTGTGACATCACTACTCCAAACAACTTATTCAATTTATTTAATTTCAACCAGCTGTAGGATATACCGAAACCTACCTCTGAGTAAATGTTCATACAAATCCTTCCATTAGTTTTTCCGTAATTATCTTCACAGACGAAAAAGGTACAACCGCAGAGTGGTGAAAACATAACCTCCTCAGTTACACCACGCATCTTGTATAAAGAATTTGGAAAGCATAAACCTATAGTTAAGGCCTTGAACCAGTGATCTGATAATCCTCAGAAATCAGTGCTGGAAAGAATAACCAGCGTCCTTCAATCGTGGATTTGTAGAATTGTGACACCCCTGTTTCGTCAATATGATGGTTAAATGGAGAAACAAAGACATTAAAGTTATACACTCCAGTAACTGTGCTCTCCTTGCAGGATCTCCTTCCTGAATTACAAACTGCGTGCCAGTGTTGTGAGCCTGTAGTTCCTCCAGTTGTGATACCCACAGTGGTTGTTCCCACCGGAAAACCAAAGCATGAGCCTCAGCAAAGCCCTGAGGCCCAACCAGGAGCCAAGAGAAAGCGAGGCTGTAATGATGCTAGCGGACCTCCAGCCAAGAAGATCCTGGGAGACGGAACCCGACCTCCCTCCGTTCCAGTTACATGGAAGTCCAGCTCAACTGGAATACTCATAAAGTTAGTGTGGTTTTGAATTTTAGTCAAACTAAGATTGAGTAAGCAAACTTTAACGTGTTGGTGGTAATTACATGATTTTATGTTTCACACATGGATCTGTTTCAGTGATCTCACGATGGAGATTGTACGTTATCGCCTGATCGGACCACAATCTCATTCTGTTTTGGGAGAAACTTTGGAAGCTGCCACGGACTGTGATGTAAGACTTATGAAAAGTAAACAGCTTCTGAATTATATCCATTTTACACGTTTCAAATTAAATCTTTTTACTTTTAAGGAAACAAGCAAATCACTGCCCTCCTCCCTCTGGTGGCCTGAACACTGCAAAGATCAGAGCAAGATGAATCTGCATCAACAACAAGCAGATGTCTATCACATACTGAAAGGTTTGTTATTTTATTTGGGATATCCAAAAATATTATTTCCTCTCAGCAGGACTGTTAGTTAGATTTGGCAGTTGGAGAAACTTTAAATTCGGGTGTAGTAGCGAGAGCAAAACCAGGTCCATAGAAAATATGTAATTAAATAAATGAATATCTGACTGCACAGTTAAAATATCCCATGCCATCATTTCCAGTCTTACGACATCATAATGACAGACTGATACCAGAGCTGATGCTATTACAGACAGTTAAGTCATGTGACCATATGGAACTCAGATGACAAAATGTTAAAATGATTCGTCCTCTGAGCTGTCGGGTTTGAAAAGAGAGACAGACAGAGGGGGGAGCAAAGATATCAGCTACAATCCACTTTCTTCAACCTCTCCATGGTCGGGCCGCGGCAGCAGCAGGGCTCCCAGGTTGATATTAATATTAATAGTAATTTAACATTTAGCAATAGCTTATGGAGAAATACTATACAAATATAATAATAATATTAATCATTATCATTAGCATCTTGAAATCAGTGGACATCGAGCAGGTCCACAGCAGCAGATGCAATCACCAACCATGTGACCTTAGAGGGAAAGAAAGCACAAAGGCTCCAGGGAAGAAGTCAAGTTAGTAACATGCATTAATCCAGTGACATGCATTAAAGTGAGAGGGATATATAAAGAGGGACAGTGAGAGAGGAAGAGAGAAAAGCTCAGTGCATCATGGGAGATCCCCTAGCAGTCTAAACCTATAGCAGCATAGCTAATAGCTAGCTTATGCCAGCCTTAATTATAAATGTTATCATAAAGGAAAATTTAAGCTTACTTTTAAATGTAAAGAGGGTTTCTGCCCCCGAACCAAGATTGGGAGAGGGTTCAGCAGGAGTGGAGCTTGATAGCTGAACGCTCTGGCTCCCATTCTACTTCTGGAGACGCTGGGGACTACGAGTAACCTTGCATGCTTGGAGCACATAGTTCTGGTTGTACAATATGTAAATATGAGCTTCAGATACGTTGGTTCTGACCGTAAAGGGCTTTGTACGTGAGCAGAAGGATTTTGACAGAATATTGCGTATTTTAGAAATATTCCGCAGATGAAAAAAGGCAGTCCTAGAAATCTGTTTTATGTGGGAGTCAAAGGACATATCCTGATCAAAGATAACTCCCAGGTTCCTCGTTGCGGTGCTGGAGGCTAAAGTCATACCATCCAGAGTAGATATATCATCAGATAAATTGTTTCTAAGGTTCTTGGGTCCCAGCATGAATAACTTCAGTTTTATCTGATTTAACAATAAAAAGTTGCAGGTCATCCAAGTCTTAATGTCTTTGAGACACGCCTCTAAGTTGGATAAGTGATTAGATTCATCTGGTTTCATTCATAAGTACAATTGTGTGTCATCAGCAGTGAAAGTTTATGGAGTGTCTACTGGTAATGTTTCCTAAAGAGAACAAATATAATGTGAATAATATTGGCCCAAGCACAGATCCCTGGGGAACTCCGCGGGTAACTTGCTCTGCATGGAGGATTCATTGTTAACAGATACATACTGAGATCTGGCACATATATAGGACTTAAACCGATTTAATGCAGTGTCATTGATGACAATTAAGCTTGAGCCAAGCAATTGGCTCAAGTAAACTTGAGCCAATTGAAGGCAGGAGGTTTTGGATCTCGTCCCAAATACTTATATAATTTTGTCATTAAAGAAACTCATAAAGTAATTACTACTAAGGGTTCTAGGAATACTGGGCTCAATAGAGCTCTGACTGTCGGTCAGCCTGGCTACAGTGCTGAATAAAAAGCTGGGGGTGTTTTTATTTTCCTCTATCAGTGTAGAGTAATAGGCCGCTCTGGCGCTGCGGATGGCTCTCCTGTATTTTTAATGCTATCTTGCAAGGCTAATCGGGACTCAAGAAGTTTAGTGTGACGCCATTTTCTTTCTAGTTTATGTGTTTGTTTGAGGTTGTTAAACCATGGAGTTGCTCTCCTCTGTTTCACACTCTTCTTTTTTAGGGGGGCGATAGAGTTGAGAGTTAATCTCAGTTAGTTTGTTTTTCAGCTTCTTCTAGCGTAGAATGATTTTTCTATTGGCGAGTGATTTAGCATTGCAAATTCAAAAGTTATCAAACAGTGGTCCGATAGCAGAGGATTCTGTGGATGAACTACTAGTTTTTCAATATCAATGCCGTAAGTCAGGAATAAATCCAAGGTGTGATTAAAACAGTGAGTGGGCTCATTAACACACTGACTGAAACCAACACAGTCTAATATTAAGTTAAACGCGGCACCGAGACTACCTCTGTCTTCATCTATGTGAAAGTTAAAGTCACCTAATGTAATTATTTTATCTGTCTTAAGGACTAGGTTTGATAGGAAATTAGAGAACTCATTTAAAAATTCGGAGTATGGGCCAGGAGCCCGATACACTATGACAAATAAGAATGCAGGTTGATGCTTCCAGGTTGGATTTGTAAGACTGAGAGTAAGGCTTTCAAATGAGTTAAAGTCAGGTTTAGGTTTAGGATTTATTGGTAAACTGGAGTTAAATATGGCTGCAACTCCACCTCCTGGGCCTGTGCTTCTAGGTATGCGAGTATTAATATGAGTAGCGGGGCTGGATTAATTTAAACTAATATAATCCTCCTCACACAGCCAGGTCTCCGTCAGACAGAATAAGTCAATATGATGATCTAAATAAGATCCTTTCTAAAACTGTTTTAGATGTTAGAGATCGAATATTCAGGATTCAACAATTTATTATATATTCCTTTTTAACTACATTCTTGGATGTTTTAATTTTTTAAAAGTTTTTGTGGAAAATCATTTTGTAATCTGACTTTAATAATGAAGGTGGTCGGGGGACAGACACAGTCTCTATGGGTTTCGGCTGGGTGACTCTAAAGGAGGCGCATAGAGGCGTGTAAGACTGCGATTCTGCTTCCTGGTCTCAACTCTGTGACGTCACGTCTGCTCTCGTCTAATAATCTCCGTTAGATTCCTAGATAAGAGCGCAGCTCCATCCAGAGTGGGATGGATACCGTCTCTCCTAATCAGACCAGGCTTTCCCCAGAAAGTTTGCCAATTGTCTACCAGGCCCACGTCGTTTGCTGGACACCACCTTGACAACCAGCGGTTGAATGATGATGAATGATAAACATGTCATCACTGGTCAGATTGGGGAGGGGTCCAGAGAAAACAACGGAGCCCAACATAGTTTTAGCAGAAGCACACACTGATTGAACATCAATCTTTGGACCTCCGATTGGCGTAATCAGGTGTTATTACCGCCGACGTGAAGGACTATATTTACACTTATCCTTCACCAGAATTTTTAAATATGATTCCACGTCGCCGCTCTGGCCCCAGGAATGCATTTCACTATAGTCGACGGTGTCGCCTACTTCACGTTCCGTGAAATAAAACTGCCAATGACCAGAGTTGGTTTCTGAACAGTTGTGTGAGAGTGAGTGGGGAGAATCTGTTCGAAACATGAACAGGCTGGTGTTTCAGGTTTTGCCTTCTTCGCACAGTCACCCAGGCTCCCTGTTCCCCCGGCTGCTGCTAGTGGGCGGCCAGGAGGAGCTAAGAGAGGTCGGTCCGCACCGGCTTACAGGGGGGTGTCTTGCTACAGAGCCTAATGGGATATTTTCCATGGTATGGAGCCTCGCCTCCATACCATGGATAAATTACATTTATTGCACGTATCATTAGCGTTAAATGAGGCAGAGGAGTAGTAACATATGACACAGACCAAGAGAGACAAATCTATCTTCTAGATTTAGCAGCTAACGCCTAGGCGTTTCGAAAACAGAGCGCAGATTTAGCAAAAGAATTCTGAATGAGTGGGTAAATTAGTGCTTCGGTTGAATTACTCTCGATAAAAGGGAGCTTTTAGATAATATAGTTATAGTCGTTGCAAATTAGAGGCTATCTATCAAAGCAGCAGAGGGTGCAACAGCTTATTGAGTGCAGTCAACAGGAAATGACGTATGCCTACCGCAGGAAATGCGAGGACAGCAGCAGAGCATGGTTGAAGACAACCATGTAACAAGATTGAAGTATGAGTGACATGGCGACCCACATATGACCGCCTCCTGATGTTACACTCTTTTATTATGTATCAAATTCACTAAAATTTATGATTAAATTAGTCTAACCAATGTTATTACTACTCTTGGTTGTCACTTTGTTGTCAGTTTGTTGAGGGTGTATCTCCACACGTGTCTGACAGCCCCTCCACATAGAGACTGTTAATCGTCCTGCTGAAAGGACTACTTGTTCTTGTTCTTGACTTCACCAATGCAGTTTTGATCCTGGAAGTTTGAAAATGTTAATATACTGTCTGTTGCAATATACAGCTGAACCGAACAAACAGTTAGTGCTGTGACTTGATGCTCAGAGGGTTAAAGATGCTTCCTTCAATCACAAAGAGAATGTATATTGGAGAGAAGCTAAAACGGTTAAAGGGACAATTACAAGTACAGAAAAAGAAATTCAGGACGAAAATTCTAAAGCCTCTCGGTTCTGATGTTATATGTAATTCCAGCCAACTTTAACCTCTGCTCCTCTCACAGTACTTACTTTTTTCCGTCTGGTTGTGTATGTGTGTATATAAGTGTTTTTCTAACTTTGTACTTCATCCAGGTGTCTATTCGACTGGAGAGCTGCCCGCAGGAACAGTGCTGGGTCTGACTGTGGATGACCCTCGGCTGACCTTACCAAGAAAGAAGGTTAAAGCTTTGCCCTGTGTGAAACAGGCAAAAGGTAAAATCGGACCTATCAGACTGACTGTGTATACGGGGGTGTTACTTTACAGACACACAGTTAAAAGGGCAAAGGTCACAGATTCTTTCTCCAGACCTGAATCATTCAACGATTTTCATACACTCAATTCGAGACGTACCTGTAGGTGGGTACAGAATCATTCTGTTTCTGGTCCTGAGGCTGTTTCAGTACACATCTGGTTCTGTGCTCCGGGGGGGCCTCTGCCTGGCCATGCAGATGTTCCAGGTTCGAATCCTGGCAGAACCCCGTACGCAGAACACATCCTCAGTGACTAAGAGCAGATAATTCAGTGGTTAAGAAGAAACACTTAAACGATGGGGGGGGTTCAAACAGGGCTTTTCTATTCCCTTTCATTTTACAAACATTTTGATCAATTCTGCTCAACATTTGTTGTTTTATTTATTTATTTATATAACATCAGAAACATGAATTCTAGTCAGAAAGGTGCAAGGGAAATTAGATTTGTGTGACAATACCATAGTTTTGTCTTATTTTATGAATTATCATCGCACCCCTGGTCGTTTATTTCATTAGCACTTAACTTGTATGATATTTGGGGCGTGGGGTGGAGGGTAAGGATTAATGCTTCATGCTTCACCTTCAAACATCTAGAAATTATTAAGCAGGTTTGAAATACATTTCTTTCTTTGCAATAATATCTATCAACGTCGGCGTTAAATAACTAGGATTATTGTTCACGTCTGTAACATGTAATAATGAATCAATAAAAACGTCTTATATATATAATTATCTATATAAACTAAGGCCACAGCTCAGTATCCTCAGTGTTTCTTTGGATTAGGAGAAGAACAGCAGGAGATGTCATGAGTTTTATGAGATGTTCCCTCTTTAACTAAGCGGCTCAGTGTCTGACATCTATTCGGATTTAATGTCTGTCCAACTGCAGGGTTTTAACCAAACTGTGAAAAATGCCGTAGCCGATCCAGCCAAAAACATTATTTCTATTAGAGTTACTCCTTGGATTTATTTCAGATATCCACATCAGAGGATTTATGGACTCGTGTCCAGGATTCAGTGAGCTGGATTTAACATAATGTTGCAGAGCCGAAACCTGGAGCCGCCTGTTAAGCCCGTCTGTCAGATGTTTGTGTGAATTACAACTACTGGACAGTTCTTCATGAAATTTGGTGACAGAAAAAGAACTAGATTAGATTATAAACAGAATAAATGAGTAGATTGAGACTTTCTTTTCACTTTCTCTACCATTACTTTGCAAGTTTTTTTTTATCATAATTTCCAATTTCTTACGAGTAAATTACCAGATTACCAGATAGATTCTAATGAGACATGGGATCTGGCCTATAAGAACAAAGTGAGATTGGGTCTGAGCTAAGAGATAAATGGCTATATTCAGTATTTCATTCCACTTTCTTTTTATTTCTTTTTATTTTTTTCTTTCCATTTCTTTAACATTTCCTGTCATGACATTACTTGACATTTCCCTTATTATTCTAGAACTACTGAACCAATTGAATAAGATTTTGAGAATCTGTGGCACGGTTTAGGCGAGGTAAACAGACGTGTTCTTTTCTTTCTCGAAATACTTTTTGGCCTTTTTTAAGATATTGGTTTATATTTAATTGAAATTTCCAGCATACTTTAATATATACTTATAAGATCCAATGAGTCACATAATGGCTAGAAAGGTTCACAGAAGAGAACATACATCTGCCAAGGCCAAACAATCCCACACATTCAAAAGAAAGAAGAAGCCCACTTAAATAGTAAGATATCAGCTCTTTCCTTTCTACTACTATGTACAAGTGTACAGCCACACTGCAAAGTTTGGAAGGAGGACTTTTAATCAGCTGTGTAGTCTTAGAGATACGCAAGTATACCACACATACCATCTAGGAGATCTCACAGATTTCCGTATACCCACTACAAAATGTGGAAGGATACGTATCAACATACCTTCATTCTACAATTTACCCTGTACGTATGGCCGTATTTACCCTTTTAGGTTATTAAGGTCTGGACCTTTGTATTTTTTTTCTGAGATTCCTAAAAACAAAGCTCAACTTTGGTTCTGCAAGGATATTGTTCAACGTCAAGATGATACAGATCCTTATTTGAGTACCATCGTCATTGCTTGTGACTCTGTGTTTATGGAGTTGGAGTGAATCATCTTGACTCCCAACTCTTTGTTCACCATGGTAGTTCTCTGATGACAGAAACAAACTGGGTAGTCTGCTTCCTCAACCGATGTGTAGTGAGACAGGTTACTACACACGTTTACTTGCTGGGTGCCATTCATGCCAGGATATCATCAGATTAAATAGCTTTTGCTGATCTTCCTGCTATTTTAAACCGAGCTCATCATCATGATGCCAGCTGGTTGAATTAGATAAATTAACTATAACTTGTTAGCTAACAAGTTAACTTTACTTTCTGCTTTGAAACAGACAGAATTGAAAAGACCGAGACAACCAGAGCTTTGGGAGAAAAAGTGTCAAGGGACATGATGAGAAAGAGAGAAAAAGAAAGAAAGGGTGATGAAGACAATGAGGGAGAAAGAGCAGGTACTGTCCAGTTAGGTCGTCTCCATAAAGCACATCGTCCTCTAAGTCAGGTTTTTTTCAGTGACTTATAGTCATTTTGGCTCATGTTCACCTGATTCGGTTCAATATAGTAACTATAGTAATATATAATATAGTAACTATAGTAATATATAATATAGTAACTATAGTAATATATAATATAGTGAACCTTGTTAAGGTTCAAGTTATAAAAATAAATATGCATGCTTAATTGATAACTGTGATGAGGAAGATGTTACCGGATAATGATACTGCTGCTATTGTCATACCTGGTCGGTCAAGGTTACATATAAGTTATATTAACGTTACTGTAACAGCAGGGGATTGTTTGGAATATTGAATTGTTTCTAGAACTACATAAATTCACTGATGTCTAGTTTGATAAATGAATGCAGGAGAAGGAAAGAGATACTGCTGCTGCTACAGCTTCTGTGTGTGCGGTGCAATGTTTCCATCCACTCTATATGATAGACATTGATATAAGCTACGGTATTTGCCCGTGTTCCTCTTGGATGAGAACTGGACCGGGCCAGTCTTGTGGACTGACAGTCAGGCTAGATAATTTAAAAACAGGCATCCTTAGTTAGAGCGAAGAAACAAAAAGTTAAGCAAGGGTTAGGGTCATCCATTTTGCCAAGCTTGTATAAACAATTCAAATTAATAAGTTAATTACAATATGCAGGTGTCTTCATTTCAGACTTTTATACAATTATATTACTATATAGTTTTTTAGATATCAATATCTGCCACATGATTTGAGCTATTGGGAGTTCATTAAATACTCTGGTTTAGATTTTGGCCTTGTTTAGCAGCTCTTATTCCTAATATATTTACAAAAAAGGACGACTTATATGATTATGTTAATTTGTCCTGGTTTTTGAATATGAGTGTATATACTGATATAAAGTTTGTTATTGTGCTTTAGAAGATATAGACCTGTTCTTGCAGTGAAATTGTTACAGAACTGCAGGAATGTTCATTGTTAACGCTGCTATAAAACTGATACGGCTATTGAGCTTTCCATTAATTTGGAATCCTCAAATAGCATTGGAAATTGCCAGCTATTAAACGCTTGCTCCAGGCATTGTATCCATACAACGTCTAAGGCTAGAGGAAGCTCCTCACTGGCTGAGTGAGATGCTGATTAACACTTAAGAATAGCAAATCAGTCCAATCTCTCCAGCTGTATATGTTATTGGCTGTTAGCGTCTTGTGTCTCTTATCATAAAGTGATATGTGGTATGTAATTTATAACACATAACCAGTCTTTCAGAATGCTCTCAGTTATACATATATCAGGATACATAAATTGTACGTTAATAAGCTTCGGAACGGGCGTGTACGAGAGTGGGAGGGGAAAAATCCGAGTATACCAACTACTATAAACTAAACTACGGCACTGCGTTTAATAAAACAGACTGGGGATTCTAGTTTGTCCTCCGTTACTTGAATGCACCTGCATGACCCTGTTTATCCCAATCTACATGCATTAACTGGTTCTCCTGCATCTGCATTCATGCAGTAACTATTCTGTTCATTTGGAAAGTTAGATTTACAAGACAAGAGTGTCAGTGTGTGTCTGTTAAGTTTGACCCCACTGTGTCAGTAGATATTTTACATTAACAACTTACATTTTTGAAAAATGACTCTGTCCAAGTTTTGTGCATCCTACTAAGAAAGAAATGGACCTAGGTGAAATCAGAGAGCAAGGGAATACTACTATGGCAACACTGTGACCCGCAATAGTCTGTCTCGGATTGACTTGGCATGACATGTTTTAGCGTTTGCCATCGTGGGATTCATGGAAGAACATACAGTATAATACTCAAGCCATTACCATCTTCAGGATAATCCTTAATATCTAAACCTGCTCCCCTCCCATTTACAATAACATATTATCTGTTAAAAAAACATTTGAGTTACCCTGCTTCAAAAC
Organism: Lophius piscatorius; assembly: GCA_009660295.1. Lineage (NCBI taxonomy): Eukaryota > Metazoa > Chordata > Actinopteri > Lophiiformes > Lophiidae > Lophius > Lophius piscatorius. Next base: position 124,857 of record VRLP01001339.1, read on the forward strand.
ACACACAAACAGCCTCACAAAACCTGTTTCAGCTCCAGTTTGAAACGTTTGTATTCATTTCTTATTTATCGTGCCTTGGTTTTTGAAGAACATGCACAGTGAGTTATTTCAAAGCACTTTCAAACTTAGAGTTAAATTATTTTTGGGCTCTGTGAAATACATGCATATTTGTTACATTCAAGTATTAGTAGCACCCACTGTGAAAGATTCGTTCTTCAGTCTGATCATGGTTGTTGGTTGCAGTGTTCCTTTCTGTATTCTCAGCTCCGCCAAGGCGGTTTGGTTTTATGATGCATATTTTGCTCATTACACTGTCCTTTCAGGCTTTGTCACCGCACCTTGAGCACAATGTATGAAAGTAATACACGATAGAAAGGGTCGGTCAGAGAAACGTCTTGTTGTCATGTCTTATATTAGTTTTATTACTCAGCAATCATTTCTCTGCTGGATATAAGCAGTATATTAGAAGTAGAGTGATTCGTATGTCCCTCCTGACTATCTAGAGAAGTTGGTCATGTAGGAAGGTGCCCTGTGTGTGCTTCGTATGTTTCAGAGGTGAATGAAGAGGAGAGGAGGGAGCTGATGCTGCGAGGCGTACCTGAACACTGCTCTCAGAGTTACCTGTGGGATCAGTCTGTCCGTGAAAATGTCACTGATAACAAGATATCAGAGCAGGTTTGTCATCAGTGTCATTTTTGTTAATGCTTGCTAACATCAGCATCTCCATTCCTGGATGTTCCAATAAGCTTAGATGTTGCTGTCATGTCTGGCTTTTACTGTGTTTTGTCTCCAGGAGTTAAACCGTATGAGAAATGAGGTGCTGGTTCCAGGGTCCAGATTAAGCCCCACTCCCCTGCAAGGTCGGGTCCCCATACTGCTGATTCAGCAGCCTGGCAAGCAGGTGGGCCATGAGATGAGCTCCTGGGGGGCTGGATGGGACCTGTTGCTTCCTAAAGGATGGGGCATGGCCTTCTGGGTCCCACTGGTAAGTTCGACAGACACCACTTCTATTTGACTGACTTATCCTTTATCTTTTTTTTCTTCATAGGGATAAGTAGTAGTGCATTTAGTTTAAGACCGTGAGTTAGATTAATTATTGTGATGAGCTGCTGCAAAACCTATACGTCTTTTATATGAACCAAACACTTTAACATGTTTTCTATACCGGCCATATGACGTTAGCTGGGCTGTCATGGACCCCAATATACAGAATTAGAATCGGTTTAAGCATAATCGGAAAGAAAATGCTCCATATAAACACCCCATTTGGTAGGGCTGGCGATTCTGGCAAATACTGGAATCACAATTTTTTTTTCGGCTTAGAATTTAGATCACGATTCTCCTGACGTTTTTTCATATTTCACTTTGTTATAGGCGTGATACTTTATAAAGAGCAAAGCGCTGTCAATGTGTAGCCCATATACATGTGTGGTGGCCACTAAAGGGTTAATTACTGGCAGCTCTACTGCGCCTCTCTTCCATGTAGGTATGAAATATAGAGTAGCCTTCAGAAACAAGAAAAAAATAAAGTGGTAGAAAGAAAAAAGATATAAGTCAATTGACCTGAAGAAAGTAGTTTAGGAGTGATAAGAAACTGCCACTCCTCTTTCTACATGTGCTACATGATGTTAGCATCCTGACCAACTCTGAAGCAATCAACGGGGTGTTTATTTTAACAGCCAGGATAAATACACAGGCTTAACACTGAGTGGTTCCCAGTGACAGCAGAAATATATTTGTAAGAGGACAGTCTGCTCTCAACTGTTATGCACGTAACAACAAACTACAACTCCCATAATCCCCACGTAACAAATATACAATACCCATAAGGCCACCCTCTTCAAGGGCCAGCGTGGCTCAAAAGGTTGAGCTGGAACACAATTCACTGGCTTTGCACCAGCTTATGTTATGAACTAAAATGCTGCAGAATCCTTGTACTTCAGAAATGAGATTGCATTTTTGTGCGATCGGGATCGCAATCTTTTTATGTTTGATCACCCAGCCCTAACATTGGATATTTATCAGTTCTACGTGGCGAGAAATTAGGTTTCAATCAAACTTCCTAATCTGTAGGTTTCTACTGAAGGTTCTGTGAGGTTGAATGAATTCAGCATATAATAAAAAAAACTTTATGCAAAATGTTTTCATTATTTGGTGGAGTCGGCCATTTCATTTTGCCTGTGCAAAAACTGGGAATGTTAAATGTACCTTGAAATTTAAAGGGAGACCAGCGGCCAATAGGTTTCCATTTAATGCCACAAACCAGTCTTTCTTATTTTCTGTCTCGTTTTCCTCTCAGGTGTACAGAGGAGTACGCATCGGGGGGCTGAACATGAGCCTGAAACACGCTCAGAATAAAGGAGCCCCTCATTTCCCCCATGATTACCCAGACTGCCCTGCAGGTGCTCATTTTCAGGAGGAGCAGGAGGCAGAGCTCGTGGATAAGTTCAAAAGGTGAGCTGAATACTGAGCAGGAAGGAACCCCAAATTGGAACTTGGTGTGTGATTAGTATATTCAGAAGTAGGGGCTATTTCGGATGTGCTGCTGAATCTCCTGAGTATAATGAAATATTATTTTGCCATCTGTGCCTTCCTGCTGATTGAAGAGTTCTACAGATTACCCAAAAAGGACCTTTATTTTGTCTACTCTACCATGCCGATGGAAAGTTGGTTTTTTTTTTTTTCTATGTTCTTTTACTTCTCTAAAGCTTTACAGCAAAACAGCTTTCACTCAAACAACTGAAGAAGATGGGATATTGTTTTAAAACAGAACATGGCAACCAGAAACAAATATTGTTGACTCCATAGAGTAATCAAAGTCCCAAGAGACTCCCCGCCCACCTCGTCAGAAGTAGGTGCTGGGGCCACACGATTAGGGCTAGGATCATAATCCAAAGTGAGAATTTAATCACAAATGATTATTTATCTTTTTAATGGACATCCAGTATGTTTACTTTGGTGGCTTCAGTGCCTCATTGTGAGATTGATTGAAGCAGTCACACGCTGTACAGCTGTGTTTCAGTTGTTGAGGGACGATTCACATTAGCTTGAATGAATTCATTCAAGCTAATTGGCGTTAACGCTTTCATCATTCAGCATTTTACGGTATGTTTTCGAGGAGTTGAACAAGTTACTTGTGTGGTTTTGCGGTGCAGACACAAATCTTAACAATGAACAAACGATATGCAATGAGTATGTTAACTCCACTCCAATATTCAACTCTCTTAACATTAACATTATTCATTATTCATTATTGCTCCCAGTAGAACTTCCTTTTTAGATTTAACAGATTGATCCTTTATCCCCTTTGGGTTGTTTTTGCTGTTTGTACCTGGACCAGCAAAATCAGACTGGATATTCATAACTGAGCTGCTGACAGAAAGAGATATTAGTCTGCGGACTTCACAACTATAGGCACAAATATGCAGTGAAGTATTTATAGTGTAGTTAGAATAGTAACTGATAAATATAAATATAAAGTTTCCATTTAAAGTTGTCCTTTAAATAAACTGTTAGACAGTAAAATGACGCTGGAAGTAAGAAGTACTCTATAACCTGCACACCTGTAAAACGTTCTGCACTGCAGAGATGATTTTCATTAGTCTGAAGCCTAGTTAGTGGTAAAAAAGACAGTGGATTAGAGGTTTTGATGGAGCAAAGCTCTTACCCCAGTTAATTGCCACTGTGCAGATCTTTCCCCAGAGATGGTAATCAGGCTTTGTGTCTTTCTTTCTCTGCTGTTCTTGATCAGCAATTCATAATCTGTTACATAAATTGGCATGGTTGCCCCAACAGTTTGAAAAGGGTTTGACCTTCTGATCTCTGCTGTAGGCGTCCGCCTGCCAAAAGGACCAATTACATAAAACAAGGCTGTCTTGCACCGTTTCGTTGCCCCTGGCAACAGCTGGCCGAGGAATGGGAGTTTATGTTGGATGAAGGAGGAGAGGGGAAGAAAGGAGAGAGCCAGAGCCAAACCAAAACAGAGGCTGATACGATGATAGCATTGATGACATCACACCAAGATACCCGTGTACCGAAGCCTCCAAGCCTCGTCACAGTACTGAGGTAAACTCTTTACTTCCTTCGGGTTTGTTATTTACACTGAGAATTGATTCATGCCTTTTCCTTTTAATCCACCGCTATGAAGGAAATTAGAAAAAGAACATCGAAATGCGTTCCGTCTCATCTGTTCCATCTCATACATTTTGTAAAATAAATTTTTGACACATTACAACCAAGTACGGAAGTGCATTTGCTATTTAGGAACATTTATGATTTGTTTTTTGTTTTTATTTTTTCCATTCTCATGTTTTTTTTTCACAAAACTTAATTACACCTCCCCCATGTAGTAGAGAAATGTCCTTTGATGTTTTGGGAACTTTAATAATTTTGTCTGTTCTTATGCCTCTGCTGTGACGGAATTCCTCTAGTCCGGTCAACGAGGAGGGGGAGGATTAAGAGACTTGATGTCTTACACTGAAGAATTGAATACAGCTCTATTACATAGAATCGCCACTATACATATGAAACACAGTGTAACACCATGCAAATGCAGCCATAACATTATAACCACTGATTAACAACAGACTTGTGGAAAACTCTGTCCAGAGTTAACCCGCGGAAGGTTGCAGGTTCATACAACATAGCAGGGCGTGTGCTCAGAAACTGTTTCGACATTTTTATAACTCTCTGAGCCAGGCTGCGGTCCCCAAGAGCCTCAAGAGCCTGTCACGTGCCTCGATGACTACCGCCAAACACTGCCTCCTATCTTGATGAAGTGCTTTGAACGGCTATCATGAGTCACATTAAGTCCACCCTCCCCGCTTCACTGGACCCTCTCTAGCTGCATAGCACCCAACCGCTCCACTGATCATGCCATCTCTTACACCCTCATTCAACCCTCTCACTCCTGGACTCTCCCCATACGTATGTGAAAGTGCTGTTCATTGACTTCAGCTCATCATTCAATACAATCATCTCCCAGCAGCTGATAAACAAACTCTCCTCGCTGGGACTGGAACCTCCCCCCCGTAATCTGATTCTGGGCGTACTGACTGAGAGACCGCAGACTGTACTTGTGGGCAGAAGAACATCAGAAACTATCACAATGAGCACCGGCGCCCCCCAGGAATATGTGCTCAGTCCTCTGCTGTTCACACTTCTCACTCATGACTGCTCTGCTGAGTCAGAATCCTACCTCATCATCAGGTTCGCTGATGACACGACAGTGGTGGGCATCATCAGCAATAACGATTAAACATTCTTCAGAGCGGAGGTGGAACGTCTGGTAGGATTGTGCAGCGACAACAACCATGACACTGAATGTGGGCGAGACCAAAGTGCTGGTTTTTGACTTCAGGAGGTCACCGGCTGACCAATCCCCACCCCCATCAATGCGTTCACGGTGCAGAGGGTCAAGGGCACCAAGTTCCTCGGGGTGCACATCACCAACAATCTCCACTGGTGTCACTATCCCTGCAACGCATGGGGGGAGAGTCAAGAGGATCTTAGGAGTCTCCCTCCCAGCTATCTAAGACATCTACCAGGAACGCCGCGTACGAAGAGCCTCTTCCATCATGACTTCCACGACCCCTCACATGGACCGTTTGTTTCCCTGCCATCAGCCAAAAGGCTGCTCAGTATCTGAAACTGTACATCCAGGTTCTGCAGCCGCTTCTTCCCCCAGGCCGTTAGACTGCTCAACACCCTGCGGCCATCCCTCACATAATCCACCCCTAACCAACCTAGCACTCCATCTCCTGGACTCTCACCTCATATGTTTGACAATGTTCAGAATCTTACACAGATACCATGATATGAATTTATAGTTTATATAGTTATTTCTGATAAAATAGTTCTAGTCATGTATTTATACTGGTAAGTGCAAAAGCAGTCAATTTATTTTCTACCACCTGAGTCGCTTCATCTGCACTTTATAGTCATTTTATCTGCATACTGTCACTTTCCTGTCCTCCCACATGCATCCACCTACAATACCGTCATTCCGTCGTCGCTAATGATGTTTGTTGTATGCCCACTGATGCATGTCTAATGTCTGATGTTGCACTGTTTGATGGTCCGTGAGAAACGCCATTTTGTTCAGCTGTATAATCTGTATGCGGTTGAATGAGAGTAGAAGTTTAGTGGTCCAAAGAAGGAATACTTAAGCACCAATGACATGGTTAAGTGACGGAGCCAGGTTTCGGTTAAACAGAATAAGTCCATCTCTTAGTTTGATATTAAGTCATTCACTATACAGTTTTGGATGTTAGAGATCTGTTGTTCCGGAATACACATTTAAGATTCCTATTTTAAAATACACCATTGGCATGCGTAATTCTTATTCAATTTTTATGGGAAACACCTGAAATAGGCTTTAATTAATTGTAAAGTTTGGGGGCCAGACACCGTCTCAATGGGGTTTTGGCTGAGTGACTTGTGACGTCATGTTTCCTGATTTCTGGATATGACAACTGCTCCATCCGTAGTGGGATTAATGCTATCTCTCTTAATCAATGCAGGCTTTCACCTGAAAGTTCGCCAATTTTCTATCAAACTTTTATTATTTGCAGGACAGCAAGTGGTTGAATGATGACATTTGGCTAAGCTTGTCATCTCTGTTCAGACTGGGTCAGGATCCCAGAGACAACCAGCCTAGTTTTAGTGAATGCACAGCGTAATCGGTTATCATTATTCCCGACATGCCTTAAAATCTTGGTAAATTTACAGTTATTCTTGGTCTGCAATTTTAAATATGATTCCACGTCATTCGCTCTGGCCCCAGGAATGCATTTCACTTGTTGTTGGTAATAGTGACGTTTAAGGCTCATTGATGCTTTTTGGAGAGGAAAGACTAACTTGTGTTGTCTGATCCCACCAGACACCCACTGTTGATCAAATTGCTTAAAAGGTTAATGCTTGTTCTGATAGAGTGACATTACAGATATGTTTTGGCGACAAAAGGAACACCTACACAATTTGAGCCAGATAGTTTTAATATTACGGCTGATCAGAGTAAGATTATCCTTTAAACACTGAGGTAATTCTGGTGCTCTATTGGGTCTCAACTATCACATCAGATGCAGATGTGATCATTAAGGTCACGTCTTGTTGATGGAACACAGTTTGTTGTATACCGGAGACAGTCTGGGCTGGGCTCCAATAACCATTGGACAAATCTCCATGTCATTTCACAATTGCGCTTTCGGGACCCCTCAAGAATTGCATCGTTTAATTGGTTTATTCAATTAGCTATTTTAACATTTTTAGGCACATTTGAACTTATTTGATATTCATGTCAGTTTTTCTCATAATCCCCTTTGACAGAGGTTATGGTGTGTCCACATCTGGGCCACTTGAGTTTTTCTAGTAGCGTGGCTTTCTTTGTCCTTGGACGGACATTTTCTTAATTATTTTCAACATTCAACTTAAAATGTTGAAAATAAATTGTTTTGGCTCAACAATCTAAACAGCTTGTGTCTGTCTTCCTTCAGTGGCGAGGGACGGTAGAATCAGTTCAGACATTTAACACACTAACAGCATCAGCGTAAAAAACTGATTAAAGGTCCCTTGAGCAGAAATGTGCTCCGTTTCTGGGTCTTTTTGCTCCGATCATCATTTCCTTCGTTCTCATTCTTTATGAAGAGACTTCAGTGCAGCTTTTTATACACGTAATGCATGGTTCTCTTCCAGTCAACCTCCCTTTCATCATAATGTCCCTGATGAAAATACCCAAAGTACATCCATCGCTAAATTGCTGCAATACATCAGAGATTAGTAGAGTGGAAGAGTTGCATCCATCCTCATAAAACCATCACGCAAACTCAGAGTAATGACTGACTTTATGAAGAGAACATTGGATTGATTTTCTGCCTCCACTGCCTGTTTGTTTTCAGCATTAGGACTGAAAAATGTTCGACTGGATTGATTCTCCTGGTGCTTTATGGGGCCAATGAATATGCAAGTTTCTCTCATTCATCACTTGTTAAAATTGGATGTTGTTCGTCTTTATGCTTCTAGGAGCAGAAAGCCACTGAGGGTGCTCTCTGGTTGGTGCAGACCCACAACATCTAAAGGTCAAAGGCTTTGCCGTGGGGTGGAGGGGCCACCTCTCGACCAATCAGCTGCAATGTTGTTTCTCAAAACACATGGGATGAGTCTGGTGTGGATACGTCTGTCACTGCTGTCCAAAGGCAAACCAGAGCTCCATGCCATGGTGTGTGTGCCAACACTAGAAGACCTGCAGCTGCTTAACAAAGGCCCGGGCAGCAGCGGCCCCCAGGAGCCCCCACACAGAGACCACTTTAAAACAAGAATCAAACGAAAGAAGAAGGGCCCCAAGAAAGCTTCTACACCTTCTTTGTCTTCTAAGATCGAAGGCAAAGAGTCAGACCCTCCCTCTACCTCTGAAGTAAACCCCACAGCCTCCTCGTCTTCCTCGGACCTCATCTTTGGGCTGTGGCCAGACCCTCTGCCTAGCGTCACCTCTCACTGTTCCCGAGTGACTCTGGGCTGGGTCACTCAGGGTGACTTCTCCCTATCTGCTGGATGTGGGGAGGCTCTGGGGTTTGTCAGCGTGGCCGGCCTCCTTCAGACACTGATTAGCCAGCCGAGGGAACACAGAGGAATACTGCTGCTGCGTAACCCCACCTCTCTGCACTACCGCTTAGCTAAGGTTAACATTGAGGTCTGATAAAAACATCTGTTTCTACAGAACTGTTGTCATGCAGTGGCCTGAAATTCTGATCAGGTCACATGATGCTTCTTTCAGTGTGAAATCACAGTGCCTTCTCTGGACTGTGCCATCATCTGCTCTCTGGTGTTGGTTGAGGATTTGACGCATGCCTGGAGGGAATGACAAGAAGACGCCTGGTGGTGCCTTTGAAAAGAGAATTTTTGAAGTTCTTTGTTTCAGTTGAAAAAGGTTGTTTGTTTTCATATGAATAATAAATAATGTAACTGAATGAAAGCCCTAATTTTACTTAATATTAATTTGGTCATCCCCCTATGCCCAGGCTAGTGACAGAGTATTTCTGTTGTTGGCATTCTAGGATATTTGAAATGTCAAAATAATGGATTTTCATTTGAGAAAAAGTTTCTGTTTAATAAAGCCACTGCATATGGAAGGTGTTTGCTTGGATAAGCTAATAAAAAAACCCATAGTGCGCTTGAAAGAGTAGTCCATCTGTGGGTTATTACTGCCTCCTCTTCTTCCTGTGTTAAGTTATATAAGAAATATTTGAATCATTACTAAAATGAGCGGAAAGGTCTGGCCAATATAAGCGAACAGCCTCAACAAATAATGCTTTAACATTTTTTCTTTTTATAGTGGCAGGTACGCTGGTTACCCACACATCCCATAATGTGTAGGTGGTAGGTAAGAGTTTTGTTGCTTGGTAACGCTAAGGTTTGGTAGCTTTTGAGGTTGCAGTTTCAGGTTTATGAGATAAAAATGGACCATGCAGGTTGTACATTAGTACATTTTACCAGTTATATTCTTACTCCCTGGAAACGGGTTCTGGAGTGATGCACGCTCACGTTCATCCTTGCATACCTACAGATTACGTTGATCAACCATGTGGGGATATTTGCAATTGCACCAAGTTGTTTGAAAAGCTCCAAGCTTCCCCCCACCATTAGAGGGCAGTACTGCTCTTATTTTACTTCTACTCAGACACACGGAGCATCAGAGTTTGATCTTGTTTATTGACAACTGATTGCAAATACACAAATATATAAAATCAGTTAAGAGAATACATAAGTAAGAATGATGGGCATTTGACAAATTGACCATCTGAATGTATTTTAATTAAACTTTGTTGGTGTTTGATATTGCCCGATGAGCTTTATTTTGCTCATCGGGATTCCTACCAACCCCGCTGAGAAACACAAATTCAAACAAATGTTTTTGACATGAAAGCACCAAAATGGCCACCAGAGCTACAGTCTGCTGGCATGAGTTTGAATTGATGTATATATTTTATTTCTTCAAAAAGAGAGAGTATAGTTCCAAGAAAGAAGCGTGCACACACAAATCTAAAATATTACATCTCTAAAAGATGGAGCGTCCTGTTAATCGTCTGTTTGGCCAGCTCTGTTGCACATGAGTTTGGCTGCCAGGGATCCGTATTTCTCAGTTGTTGCCTCCGGCTGCACTTTGTCTGTGCTTCTCCTCCCTGTGAACACGCACAGGAGAGCTCATTAGATGGACCCTGCTGCCAGGGTTACTGCCAACATATAAATACTTTTAAGTGCTGGGTTACTCTGTACATATTAGCACGGAAGATTTTTCTTTTTTATTAGAAAGAGCTGATCAAAACCTTACCAGGA